>JAGFPH010007371.1:54931-66078 GCA_018207615.1 Philaenus spumarius | reverse complement strand
ACTAGTGGATAAGGAAAATTACAGAAAGTGAAGTCGGAGACGTAACACTAGAATAGTGTATGTTTCTTTGTACATATTCTAAGGGAAATTAAAACTAGGGAGTTCTTTTTCAAACATCCTGCATAACGATATTATGATTATGTGATTATGATTGTAATATTTTGGTAGATGTTTTGTTTTTATTTTACAGTACTGTAGCTAAATGAAAAACTTTTTTCCAGAAACTTACCACGAGCCATTGCCATTTCCTGCACACTAGTGACAGTGGTCTACGTGCTAACCAATGTTGCGTTTTATACAACACTTTCACCTGAAGAAGTCCTAGGATCCGAAGCTGTGGCCGTAGTAAGTTGCAATTGAATAAAGAAATTTTTATAAATATTTATTCCTGTGCAAAATTTAAAGCTGCAATCTTCTGTAAATCACAATATTTACTATCTTAAAATGGTTATGAAAAATATCATGGAAAATCATAAAGTAGGTATATTTTTTGCTTTATAATTTCACTTTGCCTTAAGCAGGGAGTGATTTAATAATTTGTCATTGGTGGCTTGGGACTTTAGTCGATCGGAAGACGGTGGAAGACTGTTTGCGCTGCAACCACATACCTTCTTTTACTTCTTAAATACAGAGCTTTTCTTTTCAGTTGAAATCTGCTGTGTATTACATAAGTATATATAAAATCATTTAGTTTACTTAATAATTTTGTTATAGTACCAATCAAACTAAATTTAAAATATGAAATTAGTTGAACTATATTTATCAGTTACTAAGTTGCTGGAGAAAAATCTGTAACTGGTGTGGCTTTTGAAAAAATGCTAGTCACAATTCCATGAACATATTATTTTCCTACATGCATTCTTACTACTTTTAACCCTTCCTAATCTTACATACCTTTCAATGGCCTCTTCCACTACATATTCATCTGTTTGTGCTATTTCCTCTTCTCCAAAGTTTGCTTGTGGTTCTCTGTTCTTTCAGAACTGGTCTGAATGTTCTGGCGTGCCTCCTCAACTCAAGTTACTCATTTCAACTATGCGTGTTGTTATATTCATATTCCTGTATATATAACTTAGTGTTTTGCATAGGAATATGTAGTAAACAAGGCCATTGAAATGTATTTGTTAGGATATATGTGAAGGAGGAAGGTTAGTTTCAACCATAAATAATAACTATTGAGCTTGACTTGTGAGAAAGTAACTAGATAAAATAAAACCTGAACACAAAATCTCACAACAAATACGTTTACTAGCTTCAAACGCGTTTCAACGACAATGTAGCCATCCTCAGTGATGCTCTTAGTTATAGTTTGATTACTGCTGCCCGTGCATCACTGAGGATGGCGACATTGTCGTTTAAACGCGTTTGAAGTTAGTAAACGTATTTTTTGTGAGATTTTGTGTTCAGGTTTTATTTGATATAGTTTGAACCACCCTAAGACTTCTAAACATTTTTATTGAAACCTGGATGAAATGACCGGGCGCGCCCCCGAAAGGGTTAATAAAGTAGGCAAAATGAAACGTTTCGTTGGATCTTCAATGAGCATATACATTTTTAGTATTTTTTGTATGAAAACATTAAAGAATGACATGCTATTGTTAATTTTGTAAATTTATTTTAAAAAATATGTAAGTAATAAATGTTTTCATTTATTTTTTAACGTTTTATATGACCCTGTCTAAAAGACAGTGCGCCCTCTCCAGGGTTAAATGTACTGTATGTAATTATTATAATTATTTCTCTAATGCTTGATTGTCTTTTCTTAATTAAAATTTACCTTGAGTATGTATTTCATTAGTTTCAATAAAAATATGTGAACATTTAATAAAGCATAGTTTTTAAATAGGTACACCAATTTCAACTTGGAATGTCACATATCCCGTTAGGCAAGACCGTAGCCAGGAAAACTTTTTTTGGGGGGGGGGGGGGGCAGATCAGGACCGGGGATTTGAATTTAAACCCTTTCAACACGTTCACTGCTAAGGACGCACATGTGAGCTTGACACTGAACACTATGAGAAGCTTCCGACGCACATTGTATTCACGCCAACCCCCGTATCGGGAGAATTTCCAATACACAGAGTATTGCATGCTTCACATGCCAACCCCCGTATTGGGAGTATTTTCAATACACAGACCATTGCGTGCTTTGCACGCCAATTTTAAGCCTATGTGCTATGGATGCACATGTGGGTTGGCTTTAAAATATTACTGATTATTGCGTAGAAAGGTTCAAAAATAAAAAATTAAGTAATTTCTACTCATTTAGGCCATAAATATAAAAAATAAAAGGTCAGCTCCTAGCATAGGAAGTACGAAATTTGCGTAGCATTGAACACCAATTGCATGCTCATTTTAAAAATGTTGATATAGTTACCCATGTAAAATATTATAGGATGTAATGATGAATGATTTTGTTTTGTTAGAGTAAAGTATTTTTGTTGAACCTTCATAGTTTTGTTATTCAATAGATCAGATCAAACTCACAAGGGAGTAAGGCTGTAACCTACTGCATTCATGTGTATTGTACGTTGTAGTTTAATCAAGTAAATCTAAATAACAGTATGCATGCAATGCATAATGATGTAAAATATGTTTGTGGATCCTATGTTGTGTTGTCTATTTTATAATTTAATTTGCACTTTTTAAACCTAGAATTAATTTTTACTACTAAATTTCGGGATTTCGGCGGGGTTTTGACCCCCCCGTCCCCTGGCTACTGCCTTGCCGTTAGGCATCCTAAAGACTGAAAACTTTAATACATACAAGCATTAGCTAAAACATTGATAGTTTTTGTGGTAGATATTTGTATGTGTTACAATGGGTGGAAAATTATGCCATCTTTATCCATTACTTTATCACTCCATTCTGACATTTAAGGGGGCACTCCACCTTTAAAAAAAATTTCTTTATTTTTAAAGCAAACCTAATTATTTTATGTTTTCATAATATGAGTGTTGGTTATAGTGACTTTTCCATAAGTTTTGGCCTCCCACCCCTTCCCTCCTTACTTTTACGGATTTAACTGGGCTTCACTGTGGCCCTCTCAAGTTGTATTTGAGATAGCCTCATTTTTTGTTTTTTATTTTGAAGAGGGCATTCCATTCTAAAACCTGAAGTATGAATATTAAATTATTTAAAATATTTCTGTAAAAAATATGTTATAAAATTTTTTAGTAAAATCTTTTTTTAATCATTTCTTAAAATCTTTATTGTAGGAACTAATGTATATCCATACTACAGGTTGTACAATGAAATGTCCTCTTCAAAATAAAAAAAAAAAATTATGAGGCTATCTCAAATACAACTTGGGTTATGCCTGCCACAGTAAATGAAAACGTGAGAAACAAAACTTTCGGAAAACGGCCTAGAAAAAGACTCAGTTATTTGGAGAATGTACATGTACGCGTTTCGTTTTTAGATAAAATAAACTAATTATAAGCATATTATCTATACTTATTATATATCAAATTGTTCAGAAAATCACAGGAAACAAAACTAGGTGAAAAAAAAATAGTTGTAATTTTTTTTCATTTTTATCAATATTAAGGCGGAGTGTCCCCTTAACTTTAAACATTGGGCGAGAACTCTATATATTACAGACTCCAGACTAATCGATATTCTATAAATGTCCTTAGATATCCATGAGCTTGGTTGGATATTAGAGGAAGTTAGGCTATTCAATGGATATCCATTTGAAGTATGTGAATAACCAATGGTCATCGTTCAACACTAATGAATATTCAACGCGTATACACATTATATAATATGTGGGATTTTATGTTCTGAATGTCATAACCACATTGTGTTCTATTTGCAAGAGATATCTATTGAGTTCATTTAAATTTAATTTGATTCAGCGACTGTGTATTATAACTAGCCAACTTTATGAATACTCAGCCACTTTAATTTATGTCTAACTGTTAATTATTTGTATGTTACTTTTAATTTGCAAGCTCGTCTATAAAATCCTTGAAATCAGTTTTATTTGTAAAATCTTGTTTTGTGAAAAACCGCATTAAACGCTGTTAAACAATTTTCTACTGTTAAATCACAACTTTTTAACAGAAAAGATGTTTCCCCTGTACAGTTTGTGACAGCTGCTTTTTACATGCTTTTCTTCAACTCACTACCGTCCAACCGGTGGGTGGACCATTGCCTCGGGCTGCTCCGTATAGCACATCGCGTTACGACTGCGTTCTCGCATACGTATATTAACAAAAAAATTAACCCTCAGAAAAAGGGGAGGGTGGTTGGCTCTGAGGACCAAAAATTTTCGGAAAATCCAATTTATGACTATAACTATAAAATAAAAAATTAAATAAACGAAAAAAAATGTTTAAACATATTTTCCTATCTATGTATAACATAAATACACTCGAACTAAAAAATAACCCTCAGATAAAATGAATTCTTCCTCAGCAAATCTGATATTGTAATGAAACTTGATAGCTTGCAATATTTTTACTTTCCACATAGTAAACACACCCAAAAAGCATGGGGCGTACTCTTGCGAAGTTCCGAAAACATGTTTTTTGGGTGTGTTTATTTTGTGAAAAGTAAAAATATTGCAAGCTTATTACGATCTAATCAGTCTCATTACTATATCAAATTCGCTGAGGAAGAATTAATTTTATCCGTGGGTTATTTTTTATTTTTTTATTCTAGTCTATTATGTTATTCATGGTTAGGAAAGCATGTTAAAAAAATGTATTTATTTTATTATGTTTAATTATAATTAATTTCGGAAACCAAATCACATATTTCTTTTTTTACTGACCCCCTCCTGAATGGAAATACGGGCCTTTAGTATTTAGCAATAATGTTATTGCTTTGCTGTTGGACTGACACAGCTTAGCAGCCTAAAGTGGCAAAGTGCTGTATGTATAATTAAGAGCATTGTAAATAGAAACCTTGTCACGGTTATTTTAATTGCCTTTGTTATCTAATGTTTGAAAGTAATAGTTAAAACATGTAAGTTTATTTTAAAATTATTAACAAACCAGCAGACATTGTTCTTTAAATTGCTCATTAGCACTTAGTTGTCAAACATTCATTAAGTCACTCAACTTTTCAAAGAAGCAATCTTGGAAATTAAACACATAAAGGTTTGCATACTGGTACTTAAAGAAATTGTAATAAGATAGATTTATAAGTTTTTTAACCCTTCATGAAAGGACGAACATAGCGGCATTGGCTGACGCGTCACCCCACTTTGAAAGAAATCAAATAATAGGCAAAATAATTTTTAAAACATTTTAGAATTGTATTTTTTTAAATGTTGAATTTACATCATATATATACTTAAATTTGCAGTTTATAAAAAATACTAAATAAGTAGACATAATTTTTTTAACGTTTTCAGTTAAATTGATTTTGTTTTTAGTAACTTATATAAAATTATTTAATATGCTTTGAAATTTTATTAAACAAGTAATCAAACAAAAAACTATTTATTAATGATGCTAGTATACAAAAGACTGTGAAAAATATACTGTATATTGAACCAATATAACATAGGTTAAAAAGTGAACTGAAAACCTTAATTTTATTTTGCTTATTTGTGAACTGTTCATAGTTTAAAAATAATAATTTTGATGGATTTATAAATTTACAATAAGAAATTCATCTAATAAATTACTAAAAAGTCCAAATTAGTAAATTTTTAACACCTCTTGAGTAAATTCTGGTGTTAGTATTTAGTTCTACTGTATTTTAGTTCTAAACAGCCATGAAGAGTTGTCTTTATAACTTAAGTGTGTTACTGTATAAAATGTTATGAAATTATATTGATTTTAAATTTTATTATAGACTTTTGCAAATCAACTGTTTGGATTTATGGCATGGACTATTCCTGTTTTTGTCGCCATGTCAACCTTTGGTGCAGTGAACGGCATTCTTCTGACTTCTTCAAGGTAAATAATATCTCTGTAATATCTCTATAATATGTGTTTTAAACACTCCAGACTTTTTACACCGAATCTGAATTATTACTATACACATATATTTGTTTATTTGGCATTCCTAAACAAATATTTAAACAGTAACTATTTTAGTTGTAAAATAATGCTTCTAGTAAAAATATTGCAAACACCTTAATTATTTACTATATGTACTTCTTATTCTTAATAAGTTATTTTTGATTTTAATTTGAATTACAAATAACTGAATCATAGATACTTTAAATTTGTCACTGAAATTCTGATATTTATAGTCTATGCAATACATAGTCGTTTTACCTAACAATGTAAAACGAGATATTAGAAAGTTAAATGTCCTAACATTTACTAATAAATTTGAACATAACTATAAACCTTAATAAACCATAATAACGTACATAACACTTAGATTATAATAATGTCCATCTTATCTTAAGTAATAATATTGTGTTTTACTGTGTGTAGATTGTTCTACGCAGGAGCTTGTGAAGGACAAATGCCTGAAATCTTGACCATGATCCAAATAAATCGGTTAACTCCAACTCCTGCAATTTTATGTATGGTATGTTGAAAATAAACTGTTTCTGTTAATTTTATATTTTGTAAAATAACTCTCAACCTTGTGGCTATGTTTATACAGTGTACAATTATTTATTCATGGTTAGTTTTGCACACTTGCTGGAATAAATGTTAGGGACTCTTCATCGGGAGTTGTGGCAAGTTCTCACGAAAAAAGGTAATAATGGGAGAATCGCCGATGCAGGGGTCGAACTTGCATTGTAATCTGCCACGAAATGCAAAATTGTATTTTATGCTCAGGTTTATCAAACGAAGATATGTTTTTCAAAGATATAAGTATCTCGCTATGACAAACTGGCTGTTGGTCTTTCAAATGGCAACATTCAAGTGCACTTTGTAACATGTTTTCACGGGAGCGTTGCCACGCAATAACAGTCACCGTAAGTTTTACCTGGATCGACTCTAATCGGAATGGGATACGTTCCAGGGGTTCGGCAAACTCAAATTAACGGGAAAGGTTTTAGACCCTTAATATTTCATCACTGCCAAAAGCTCCTTTCCGAGATGAGTGTGTGATGGTTACAGCTACCCTTACTTTACAGCGACCTATCGTACCTGATTACTACAACGCCGGTGTCAGCTATGCGAACTGTCAGAACAACCGAACTCGCTATGCCTACTTTTCTTAACACGTTTCTTTAGGAACGAGATAGCTGAATATTCTCCAGCAAGGAACGGGAAGGTGAATATTCTCCCACAAGGAACGGGAAGGCTGAATATTCTCCCGTAAGGAACGGGTGGCTGAATATTCTCCAGCGAGGAAAGGAGTGACTGAATATTCTCCAGCGGGGTGGGCATTTTTATTTACAAATATTCCCGATAATTTAACTCTTTAATACAGCTGCCTGAAATATTAGGGTTTACTTTAAGGTTCCTTGGCCAATAGGAACCCTAACAAGTTAAGACACCCCCTCCCCCCCAGTCCATGTGTTATTAGTTTTCCCTAATACAGAACTAAAAAGATATAGACAACATAATAATACAATTTAAATAACATCATTCGTATCTTATTATAATTTGTATTTTGAATTATTAATCTCAAGAGCCACAAAATCCTTTATTCAGGAGTTTTATAATATAACCCCTCCCTTGCTGAGCCTGATATAGTAGGATTTGAGCTAATGTTTATTTTGTATAAAATATATAGAAATTTCTTTTCACAAAGTTTTTTTATATTAAATAAAATTTAATTAGAAACACTAGAGCCCCAATCACAAGTTCGGTAAATAACGCTACACAAATAAACTGAAAAACATTTGAATTGCGTGTTACAGTTTAGTTTAGTTGATATCATTGGCCTTATGGAGGCTTGCGTGCTACTACCTAATCTAACTACATCGGCTCCTATTCACAACCACACTGAATTATGAATATCCTTATCTCAGTGTTTAATTCAAGATCCAAATTTCTTCATTTCAGTAAAGTACCTCATGTTTAAGTAAACCCCATTACATATTCCTAATAACTAGTTCAAATGAGTTTTATAAGGTTGTGAGGTTTTTATGCTGACTACTAGCCTAAGATCTCCGTTTGAATAGCATGGGCAGGCTAGTATCAACTAAACTGTAAACGCGCAATAGTGAAAAACATAAATTTAGAACCCTCCGATGATGGTAACTTAGTTACCAAAATGTACATGAGGGAACTAGAATAACGTTATCAATAAATGTTTTTCAGTTGATTTATATTTTCAAAACGTTGTGTATTGTTTATTTAACACACAAATGATGGCAAATGTCCGAATAACTAATAATAAAATCGAATAGAAGTTAGTAAACAAAACTCAGCTGTTAGTATTTATTCATCTACGGCGCTTTGGCGTTGTTAGTTACAGTGGCCAGGTACCAAAAAATGCATATTATCAATCAGCTGTTAGAAGTATGAAATCTTCAGAAAACATTAAAAGTGAAGTTATCTGCCATCTAGTAGAAGTTTTATTCCTATGATTTTAAACAGGCATTTGCGGATATAATCGTCTACTTTACGGATATATTTGTAGAGTTAGTAGTTTTATTTATGTGGATGTACATCGTATATTTATTTTTGTTTTCAGGCCCTGTTGTCGATGCTTTATCTTACAGTGTCTGACATATTTGCTCTTATTAATTACGTAGGATTTGCAACGTGGGTAAGTCAGATAAATCATTTGCTTATAAAAGTATTTAAAACCCTTAAAGTATATAATTTTAAAAACTTCTTAAATGCCAAAATGTAATGTATTTTATTTCACTGCTTTCGTACGTAAAATTATGAAATTAGCATTATTAGAAAGGTTATTACAGAAGAAATACAATGTTACGTTTTGTGCTTTTGCAGTTGAGTATTGGAGTAGCAGTATTATGTCTTCCAGTCTTACGCTGGACCCAACCAAATTTACCTCGACCAATAAAAGTTAACCTTATTTTCCCTGTACTCTACCTGGTAGCCAGTGTTTTTGTAACAATTGTGCCTATGATTGCTAGCCCAGTAGAAACTGGTAAGTTATGTTTATAATTGCTTATTTTGTAATATGTATTGTTAAATTGAAATAATAGATTTTTAATAATTTGACATAAAGTCCAGTTCTAGCCGGTTGTAAACTGATATAAATTTTAATACACGCTTTAAATTATTGGGCAATAAACTTAATTTGTTCTCAATACGCATACTTAGAATTTGTAAAGCTTTGAAAAGGGAAAGTGAAATTACCAAAGGAAGACCACCAGCAGCGAGGTGGCTAAAATGTACGAGCTGTGTCATAAGTGATTGTTTTCTAAAATTAACTAAGCTATTCTGCTTTCATTTGCAGCTATTTTGCCATTTATAAGCTGATGCTTTTCAAAATTGAGCCTATAATGGATTGCTTTTCAGAAATTATGTGAAGGGCAAACACAGAGTTCAACCTTCTAAACAAGATGACTTTTTTACTTGTTGTAAAACAATTTTATTGAATATTTCTATATTTGTAATACAGTTATGATGAGACTAATGGAAACATTTTAAACAAGTATTAAGAATGTATTGTATGTATTGTGAACTACCTAAAGGACATGGCTGGTATTTTTAGAATGTTTACAGTAAGGCAGTTCTGGACTTATGTTTTTATAGCTGTTTATAAATGCCTTATACAAATTATTTTTTGATGACATAAAAACCATCAAATTATTTTCGATAGTTTATAACTCATTAAATACAATAAGACCTCGATAATACGGCACGCTCGGGGATCCGGTGATGCCTGATTATCGAATATGCCGTATTATCGAGGTCTTCCTTTAAAATGGTTTAAACAGGGAAAAAACTATAAATAAACGCGTAAATTACACCTTGAAACTATGTAACAATAACTGCTTAGAGATAATGCCTCTTACTGATGGGCCTCAGGTAGGGACGGCTCCATTCACCTTTGTTGTTGGCTTCCGTTAGTCAGTACGTGGTGGGGGTTTGCTATTTTTACTCCAGCCTGTGACAAATTCTTCGAACCCCTTTCACTTCCAAACTGTGCAAAGCGGATATAAATCGAAAAAATATTTACAAGAAATTCAATGTATCTTTTTCCAAAGACTTCAATTTGTTCAAATAATCTTCATTAAGTGGAATACGTTCAAAAAAATACTGTCAGCAACGAAAGTGTTAAACTGTCCTTTTAACCGGAAACGTTCTTAAAGGACGACGAGAGCACATTGTTTTGAATCGGTTCGATTTTTAGTAGAAATGTTGATTGAAATGTTTGTTTTGGACAAGTTTATTGAGCAGTAGATTTTTACACACTGTTTTTGACGGATGCAGAGCCAACGGACAGTGTAGACCGGGCCTAAATCACTCAATAATTACATAAACTGCCATCTTTAATGAGTGCCAATTTTCAAGATGATGGATGCCGAACTATCGGGTCTGCCGGACTATCGAGTGCCGGATTATCGAGGTCTTACTGTACATATATATAAATATATGCTTTGAATATCTCTTAGTCTTGTTCTTTACCACAAGTCCTCATTGGTTATTACGTTCGGCAAAATATTCAATAACCTGTGTAAATACCTACAATTACTATTAAACATGTATACATTAGTTATCCATTAGAGAACACATTCTAGAGGTCCAGAAACCATTTTTGTAACCTTTACAAATGAGTTTCTGGCTTTTTGACTTCTTATGTTAATGCCCTAATCAATGCCATAATTTTGTCTACTATACTGCCCATCAAGAATACAAATCTGAAATAAGTTGACCTTTTTGTTTACTTAAACGGCCAACATATTTTGTGAGGTCTAGTTTTCGTCGTTGTTCTTATTGACATTGGAGGGGCTCAGTCCATCCAACCAAGACATTGGAAGGGCTCGGCATCAGCGGTAGTGTCGGATACATACAGTTTGATTCAAGTAAAGATGCTACGTAATGCAAAGTTTTAACAAGCAACTTCAATGCTTAAATTTAGGATCAGTATATATTTACTATATATTTTGAATTTTTATTGATAACAATCCTTGGACCCTTTTGGCACTCCAGTAAAATGTTTCTGTATGTAGCAGCCCAAAATGCTCGCTCCTAAATTCTCCTAAAACCATGCCTGTTTCTCATTCATATTCAATGATATTGATTATGGATTTATACTCAATGCTGTAGGATATGTGTAATTTTAAATTATTT
>JAGFPH010007371.1:9083-19685 GCA_018207615.1 Philaenus spumarius | reverse complement strand
GGGAGTATTTTTAATAGACAATGCATTGCGTGCTTCGCACGCCAACCTCCGTATTGGGAGTATTTTTAACAGACAATGCATTGCGTGCTTCGCATGCCAACCCCCGTTGGGAGTATTTTTAATAGACAATGCATTGCGTGCTTAGCACGCCAACCTCCGTATTGGGAGTATTTTTAACAGACAATGCATTGCGTGCTTCGCACGCCAACCCCCGTATTGGGAGTATTTTTAATAGACAATGCATTGCGTGCTTCGCACGCCAACCCCCGTATTGGGAGTATTTTTAACAGACAATGCATTGCGTGCTTCGCACGCCAACCCCCGTATTGGAAGAATTTTCATTACACAGAGCATTGCGTGCTCCGCACGCCAATTTTAAGCCTTTGTGGTATGGACGCACATGTGCGTCCGCTTTAAAATATTAGTGATTATTACGTAGAAAGGTTCAAGAATAAAAAATAAAGTAATTTCTACTCATTTAGGCTATAAATATAAAAAATAAAAGGTCAGCTCCTAGCATAGGAAATACGAAATTTGTGCAGCAGTGAACGTGTTAAGGGTCAGGTAAACATCCACTAGTTCGTTTGAAGGATGAGTCACGTTAGAAAGCGGTGAGGGAAAATGCTTTTCTTCTCCACTTACGCCCTTTCCCCACACCCCATGGCGAGGCCAT
Source organism: Philaenus spumarius (assembly GCA_018207615.1). NCBI lineage: Eukaryota > Metazoa > Arthropoda > Insecta > Hemiptera > Aphrophoridae > Philaenus > Philaenus spumarius. The sequence continues at coordinate 19,012 of JAGFPH010007371.1, read as the reverse complement.
GTGCCGGGATTCATGCCTATATCTATAAATGAATCAAGTTTCAGGCACTCTTGCTTAGACAGCCCAGATAATTCGGTCAGTTTTTATCTAGAGGCCTGTTTTCACCTTTCACCCTATTAGACTGCTTGTCTACATCACGATATCCGTCTAGATAACGTTATTAATCGTTTACTATAAAGGGGCTTTCAAACGTCGAATAACCTGGTTGAACTCGTCCGGATAGTAATCATAACAAGGGACCCGATTCCAAATTTCTGTCTCTTCACGGGATCATCACTAGTTAGGAGTCGCCCCTTTTCAGTGCAGTTTTTTCTGTATAAATCAGCATTTTAAAAACAGAGTTTTATAAAACAGGTACCGTAGGCCTACTTTGTTTTATGTAATAGTTGTAAGCCCATACTCATAACCGTATAAATGACAGATTTAAAATACTCGAAATAAAATAAATATTTCATCTTGCAACATTGCAGTTTATGAGGACAGGTTTAAAGCATTTAAGCTATATGTAATCATCCCGTTAATCCAATTCCCGAAGTTTCCCTGGGATCTTACCGGAACAGAGCGTAGGCCTATCTATTTCGGTTTCGGATTTCGAGCTCCCAGTACGGTCGGATTTTCCCTGATGGTTACGGGCGGGACGTCGACTATATAATTTCTGTTTGTATTAAATGTTAGTTCATAAATCAAGAAAGAGGTGTAAACGTCGAATTACAAGACACAGGTCTGTCTCAATCCGTGTAATACAGATTCGAACCCAGCGATTGACGTAAGCTTTTCCGTCTGATATTCCACTCCTCGTCTTCATCACTATAACTGGCATAAATAAACACGTTAAGCGAAAATAACAATTTTCCAGATTATCTTAAATCTAGAGACTGACGAGCCCATATCTACCTCTGCCCGTATCACTTCTAGCCATATAACTGCAGTACGACTTTAAAATGTTGAAGGGACACTGTAGGCTCTGGAATTCACTGCCGGAGAGTTTCAAAAGCGTCGACGATCGTGTTCGGTTCAAGAAGGCTTTGGGTTAGCGGTTATGCGACCGTTTTTCGGGTAGTTTCGTGCGCTCGTTCGGTTTTTGGGCGTTTTAAAGGGCGGTTTTTCGGTAATTTAGGTTCGAAATTTTCAAACAGCCGCCATTTTGAAACGGGTATAATCGCCTATTTTTCTTGAGATGGATCAGTGTTTGGTTAAACTTCATGCCAAGTTTGAACTCAATCAGTCAAACATTTCTCTAGATATGAATTATTTTGTAAAAAAAAAAACGACGGATATCTGGAAAACGAAGCGTATTCGGGCCTATGTTTACATGAACTTTTTCTTATGTTTAGCTACAGAATGAGCAACGGAGACATTGCCGTATAGTTCTTAATCACCCTGTATAACGTATATCCCCCCCCCTTCAGTATAGTATAACTTACTTTTACTTTTATTTTACTTAGAAGATAAATGTGAATATATTTAGTTTACTCAGTTTTTTACATTGTTAGTGACGCGTTTCGGGACTTTTATCCCATCATCAGACACAAAATTACTCAATCGAGGTCGTCATACATTAAAATTAAATTACACAAAACACACATAACACATTTCACGTTTAGGTGTACACCTTCTGGCGACCGGCCGGCAACTGTCAGTCTGTTGCCTCGCGCACTCTGAACCTGTTCTTACCGCGGGCTTTTTGGATTCTTATCGCCGTACCATATAAAGTATTCGAGTCAAAACTCAGCTGGTCGTTTAATAATTGGTGTTCGCCGTTTACATCTTTAGATTTGAACGCCTTATAGATCTCGTACTCCTCGACTGCGTTCATATATCTCCCTTTGGTACATATTTTAATTGGTTTCAGGTTATTTTCCAGGCTCGTGTAACTATGGTTTTCGTCAATTAGATGGCGGGCAAAATTCGATTTGTTGCCTGAAATTGATCTTTTTGGCAAGTGTTCCTTAAATCGAGTCTTAAATGTTCTCCCGGTTTGGCCTATGTAAACCTTTTCGCAATCGTCGCAAGTCAATCTATACACACCTGTTTGGTCTTCTATGTCTTGGGTTTTTGGGTTGAAAAAATTGTTCGATGGTGTTACTGGTTTGGAATGCTATAGTTCTGTTAAGTTTATGGAAGGTAGAAGTGACTATTTTAGGTAAGATGTTGCCATATTCAGTCGATACGAAGACCGTTTTTTCTTTCTCTTTGGGACGCGATCCAGATCTAACATTGTGTTTTAAGATAAGTTTGTCAATTATTGAGCTTCCATAACCGTTTCTTGTGGCAATATATTTTATCGTATTTAATTCTTCTTGAAAATCGTGAGGCTCTAATGGTACTATCATTAATCTATTGATCAGACTGTTATAGGCTGCCATCTTATGAGGTAATGGATGATGGGAATCAGAATGTATAGTGATGTCTGTTGTGGTTGGCTTCCTGTATATCTTATACCGAAACTTGTTTTCTTGTTTTGTGACGGTTATGTCTAGAAAATTTATACTGTTATCTTTTTCAATTTCTAATGTGAACTGTATTTTTGGGGTTATTGAATTGATATAATTTTTTAGTTGTTCTAATTGCCTAAAAGATCCGTTAAAAATTATAAATGTGTCATCCACATATCATAATAATAATAATAATTTTTGTTTGTAGTATTACGGTTGATGTATTTATGTATTTTTTAATTCGAGGTTAAGTGGAAGAGAGGACCCAATGGCCCTAACTTCTCCTCAAAAATAAAGATTTATTTATTATTATTAAATTACAAAGCACTGCACTAGATTTATCTCGAAACACAAAGCTAAACGACAATTCACAGCGGAGATCAGATGGGATCTGGAGAGAAAAATATCCAAGTCTTACGGAAATCTTTAAATTACCAGCGAATCGAAATTTACTTTTAATTTATAATGTTTGCTTTAATTTTATGTCTGTATTAGTTCTTAGTTTTAAGATAGCATTCCAGTATTTTATTTTTTGGTGACTTAAAATTTAATTTTAAGTAATATTGATCAAAAGACAAATTTTGCATAGCCATCGGACTAAACTTGACTAGTCTACAAAATGGTATCGAATAAACATCATTACACCTGTCATTACTAATCAAAACGATAGAATTTTCATTTGGCTTTATTTGTTAGAACATTACGTATTAGTTGAATATAAAAATTGTGAATTTTTTCACCAGGAGAAAAAACTAAAAGTATAGTTCAACAATGAGCTTCATTTAAAATAGTTTTGTTTATCAAAATGTTTTGAGTTAGCCTGATTCCGATACTTATTCTACGCAATAAACTAATATTTCATTTTCTTCAACAACATGTTCAATTTAAATGAACAAGTTATGTTAGTTTTATTTTTAGTTTATTCGGACATCCATTCGGTGGCGAATCTGTATATAAAAAGGGGTCAGCAGTTGTTGGGCCTCCTTCCAGTAGTCTTCGACTGTGAGTAACAAATGTATATCAAGATGTTATCGACCCTTGGGTTTGTCGTATAAGTCATTGAAATGTACAAGGAGCGCGCTTGTCTGTGGACCCGGACTTCCGCAACAAAAACATAAAAATTAATGCATTTGTTCAAGACAAAGGATTCAAATCTAAACAATTTGAATGTGTTCTATTTAAGTAAATACTTTTACCGTGATTCGTTTATCCTTCCATTTTTCTAAGAATGTAAATTTTCCTCGGGTTTTCCGGACCAGTACAAGAGTTTATAAAATGTCAGCAGAACAAAATAAGCTGTCATGAAAATTGTAAAGATGATAGAAGCCTACCTTTGGATTTATACGTTTGAGCATTGGCGTCAACAATTATACCCATGAGTGTCACGTGGTGTATTTTGTACTCTTTCTGGTCTTCTACACTTCGCGTAAAGGCAAACTGCTGTTGCAAATAAAATAAATTCCTCGTCCATCGATGTGGACAAATGTCAACTTAATTTAGGAGGAGAGTGTACTGATGGAGCGCCCGTTAATGATCCCCCTGGTACATTGACAAGACCTGAAGGGTCTCAATGATTGACAGCATCTATAAAATACAATGGCTGTATATCTGAAACTAAAGAGTGACTTTTAGAGTGTGGGTACGAGATGGTGAATCTATGTTATACACTGGGATTAGTTACAGACAATGTATAGTCTTTAATAATGAATAATGAGCTTGGATTTCAAAGTGCTTACGGTGGTACGTAAACTAAACATGAGGGACGTCTTCTTTTGTCCTGCGGAGGTGCAGGATCAGTGATGATTTGTTGTATGCGTGTGGTGAGAACTTTGGGCTCTGTGCCTGAGTGTGTTAGCTTTAGGACGAGGTCCTCGAGTGTGGGGATTTCGTGCCCTCGAGAGATGGTCGAGTTCGATACGTACCATGGGGAGTCGGTGATCTAAAGGAAAGTTTTGTTTTGGAAGGGATTACCAAGCTGTGGATTACTGATCTGATATATGTTGTGTACACGGACATCCTGATACGAAGTGGTAGAGGGCTCTTGGCGTGTATGACTGGAAGGAGTCTGTCACGGACAGATTTAGCCCTTGGCAGAGTTTGCTTGACGTGACGGACAGTTTTAATTTAGAGTCGAGCGTGATTCCAAGATATCCGACATGACGGGTCCATGCCGTGGGGGACTTGTCGAGAGTTAGTTGAACTTTGCGTGGTCTGCGTATTGTGGAGAATTGGATGGCTCGCGTTTTATCTGAGTTTACTGCAAATTCTCCACTTCCTGAGCCATGGTTGCAGCCTATCCAACTGTTGTTGGGCGACTGACGAACCGTATTCCAGGTTAAGAGATCTGCAGTAGAACATAGCGTCATCGGCCAAGAGTCGCAGTGATACTTTGGGGATGACCGGAATGTCGTTAGAACCGAGTGACTGCGACAGTGAGTGGCCACCTTTACATAAGTCAACTAATCAAAACCGAATGTTACCCGCCCTCTCAAAGCTGCTAACAGGTTTATTCGGGTAAATAACACTTCGCCCTCTATTTAAAGAATTTAGGTACGACATTGTCGCACCCCGTTGTGATTTTTCCGGAAAAGTCAGCATCTGTCCGAGGAGAGTCGAATCGGTGTCCAAATCGTTCCTCGATACCTTTTTAATTCCGAACATTTTCACAGGTCCAAACTACGGTCGACAGAAAACTATAACTCGGTGATTGAAAGAATGATTTGGTGAACATAACGATCCCGTATTCTTCTTCAAACAATTCTCGTAAACTTTCTGGAGCTCCGACCGATTACCCCGAAGACCCGAAGGTGATTACTGTAATCGAAACGTCGATTCAAAATTGTGCTTGTGGTCATCACATTAATTCTCTAACGTCAGTAAGCCAATGAAGAGGACTAAGAAGAGGACGATCACAGAAACCATAACACTGTATTATAGTAATTGACCGACCGAGCGAGGTCCTGTTTCAAGACCATCAGGCATTTCGTCGGTTCGTCTGTTATGCGATTACGATCAAACGCGATTTTCTTCAAATTTTGCACAAATGGTCCTCACATGTATGTGTATGATTTTTGTAAAACTCGACGGTTGTGATATTATTATACGCCTTGTAAATGAGTCACAACGTATATTACTCAAATTGTTCGATGTTAACTGCTATCAACGGTAGACGGATGGTCAGTGTCCGTGGCTTCAGTTCTAAGGATTCTCGGCTCAATCCCATGAATCGATAAACTTTTTTCAAATGTTTTCAATACTAATATGTGCTATAATCTTATAGGGTCTAAATTTAACTTGCTATGCATCTACAAATAAATCTTTTAAACAAACTGGTAAAGTAATACGATAACACTAAACGTTGAACAAATTGTGATAAAGCGTAAACAATCCTTTCAACATAAATTATCAAATTGTAACTGGTAATCTTAATCGAAAGAAACAAACAAATTCTAAACTGAACTACGGACCAAAGAAATATATAATAATAGGTACGAAATCTCTTTTCGCATAGAAAAAATATTTGACAAACTTGTTATAAGCTGAACTACATTTGCAAAAATCGCAAAAAAGCACTCGGACGCTACGGTTTAGGAACGCTATTACCCATACTATTCCATACAGAACGTCTCTAATTTCTTTCGTCTAACAAATGTCCGTTTATTTCTCAGTAACGGGGAAATGCGTTGTCCGGTTTTCTTAAAAATCTACTTGAATATTCTTTGAAGGCATTTAAAACAACGTGACGTATTGCGACTATTTCCTTGTTAGACCGCCTTCCCCTTCTCACTATTTTTTACTTTATGCTCGCGGCCTTCACAAGAAATACCATACCGCAATCGCTCGCGTCCATTAATGTAAATTAATTTTATCCCAACATATGTTTAACACTAACTTCCAATCGTCCTGTAAAAAGAATTGGTTTTCTTTAAACTTTTTTATAGGGTAATCTTTTGCAATTTTGATATTTCCCATTTAATCTTTGTTTATTTGTCCAGATGGTCAAGACCACGATATCTCCCCTACTCTTTTTACGCGATTTTCTGCTGGTCAGCCTGGGATTTGGCACGTAAAACTTTATCTAGTACAATTTATGACTGATTTTCTATATCTTGGGTTTGCCTGGAAGGATTTTTATTCTGTAAACATTTCTGGATATATAAGGGTGTCTGTATTCATATAAAACTCGAATTGCCATCCTACGTGGTTTCTTGCGAACGTTACACGCCTTTGAAGTTTTCTATTGTTTAACGTTCCCGAATGTTTGTTTATTTAATTGACCGGCACTTTTTTCACGACATTGTTTTCCCATAAGTTGCACAATTTTACTATTTTCCAAATCAAGGTTTATCAATTTTTTTCAGAGTTACGGTTGTTTTTATTATCCTCGTTTTACTAAAGTTGTTTTGTTTTTTTTAAATTGTTACTTAATTTATATGATAGTTCTTACATGGTCTTACTATAGGATTTATATTGTTTCATAATTGCATACGTTTACTTTCTTCCAGGAGATGATAACCACCCAGGTTTTTCGCCTTTAAACAAAAAAAAAAGAAAAAAGTTTACTTTCTTAAATTTGATAACTTATTTATATTATTTAAGTTATTACCTTATCAATTAATATACTATTAGTAGTTCTGTGAACAGTAGACCTCGTTCGTTGAAATAACAAATGTGGTTTTAAAGGACTACAACTCAGTAAATACGACGTAACGCCAATCGGGCTCCTTAATCTCGGTTCCCCCTCCACAACTCACTCACAGTCACAGCGGCCACGCTGACGTAGCGCAGGAAAGAGCAAGACAGCAGGTAGCGCTCTCTCTCTCCCTCTCCATAAAATTATAAGGTTTTGTAAAAATATCTAAAGATAAATGTGCAAATGCATAGTTAAAATACAAAAACTTGGACGATTTTTAACAAATTTGAAGTTTCGTAGAGATACTAAAAAAATCAAGAAACCAATTTTGTAGAACATAAAATTTGCTACTCGCAAATTGCTATTAGTTTTTCGGTTTGACTTGCGGTTAAGCCACGAATTAGGTTTGGAAAAAAGCTTACACAGAGAAACGGTGCTGCCGCCATTTTTATTTTATTTAAGCGGTTAAAAATGAAAAATGGAAAAAACGGTATATATAGGCCAACAGAGCTCGGCCTAGGAATAAGGAACATTCATGCAAAAAATCATGACAATTGGTAAAGGCGTTTGGCCGTAATCGTGAGACAGACAGACACACAGACGAAATGCCGGAACAGTCGAGCTAAAACGGAGACCTCGCATCGCTCGGTCAATTAGGAATGTTTTAGTTAAAAATGGACTTCATATGTAACGTGTACGTTAGATAAACGAAAATTTGACGCCACTTTTTAAACTTAAAACACCAACATTAAAGATATGTAGGATTACTATTTCTTAGCAACTATCACAGTGTACATACAGTTTGAAATAAGAGCGAGAAAGTTATAATAGCACGATGTACACAGCTTATGAAGAAACCTCTCTTTGATTGAATCCATACAGTTTTGAATAAGGGTAAGGAAGTTTACTATAGTTCATTTCACCTCAGCGTGAGGCAAAACCAAATGACCGTAATAAAACCCTTACCCTTAGGCCTATTGTGCGACATCGAGGATGGGCACTTGTCGTCTGCCTTTGTATTAGAGTTATTGGTGTTTGTCCCAGTGTCATTATGCAAACTTTTTTAATTGAAAGAAAAACTTAAAACAAAATATATCACTCGCTGTGTTTTGATCGCGTGATTATTTTTATACTAAATATGAAGGAAATCCGTTGATTTTGGGGAAGGAAAAGTAAATAATTAAATCCTATGTGTTTTCAAATATTTTTTATCATCATGAATACGGAAATAAATTTACATTGAATAATGATGTTGAGTTTTAAATATATAATATATGTTGAGTATAATATATTTAAAACAGCTCCATTAGGTCTAATAATACAAAAGTCAGTTTTTACAGTAGACCTATTCCTAAACCTAGACCTAATAGCCTAATTGTTTTACCCTAAATTCTTAACATTGTCGTTAATCAAACAATAACCAAGGCTTTATGTTTTGAATTGAAAACTCATAAAAAAAACTTTACTCTTTATTTGGGCATTGAAAATTGATAACAAAATCAACCCCAGTATTATTAAATAAGCGTAAGTCCTTATACGGGAATATATTAAATTTATATGGCACGCCTACGTCATTGAAATAAATAAACTAATATTACTCTATTGACCACATTAGACTAATAACTTAATGAACCAATAAAGTAGCAATTTTTCACAAAACTAAATATTTCAAAGAAATTACAAGATTTCCGTTAAATATACTGTATTAGTCAAATTGTATTAAATTTATAAATTAAAGATAAATAATAGACTATCATTAATGATGTACTTGTTTCGCCTGTCCCTAAATAGCCTATTAAAATTTTGTTTAGTGTGCAAGTAGCTAGAAGGAATAGCCTATGTTTAATTTTTATCCGTGCTATGTACTGCAATAAGATGTGTAATTTTATATTTTCGTGTAGCCCATGCTCTGTTTGTCTATAATATTAAGATGTATTTAATTTTAATTGTATTTTATGCTCGATGTATATAGAACAGTTATTTAATAGTTTTACTTTATGTCTATATTTTAATACTGCATTTAATTAACAAAAAAACTGTCAGGCCACTATAATGTGATGATTATTGTGTACAGTAGTAAGAGGTTTTTATAAGACTCAACATCATTATTCAATGTAAATTTATTTCCGTATTCATGATGATAAAAAATATTTGAAAACACATAGGATTTAACTATTTACTTTGCCTTCCCCAAAATCAACCGATTTCCTTCATATTTGGTATAAAAATAATCACGCGATCAAAACACAGCGAGTGATATATTTTGTTTTAAGTTTTTCTTTCAATTAAAAAAGTTTGCATAATGACACTGGGACAAACAGCAATAACTCTAATACAAAGGCAGACGACAAGTGCCCATCCCCGATGTCGCACAATAGGCCTAAGGGTAAGGGTTTTATTACGGTCATTTGGTTCTGCCTCACGCTGAGTTGAAATGAACTATAACTAAAATTATTAGGTTAAGTCGATTATAACTCAGTACATTAAAACAGAAATAATTTTTGAAAGCTCGGCTTTGCTGGGAAAAAAGAACATCTATATATATAAAAGCGAAAACCCACTGACTCACTGACTCACTCATCACGATTTCTCAAAAACTACCGAACGGATTGAAATGAAATTTGGTATGTCGCTTCCTCTAGGGCCATAGGTGCTCACTAAGAAAGGGTTTGAAAAAATTCGAAATTTTAGGGGGGTTTTGGGGGGATCAAAGTTATTAAATCACGATTTCTTCAAAACTACCGAACGGATTGGAATGAAATTTGGTATGTAGCTTCCTCTAGGGCCATAAGTGTTCACTAAAAGAGGGTTTTAAAAAATTTCCAATTTTTTAAAACCCTCTTTTAGTGAACACTTATGGC
>JAGFPH010007370.1:55202-66088 GCA_018207615.1 Philaenus spumarius | reverse complement strand
TTTGGCACTTGTTGGGCAAATTACGCATTTTTATTGTTATTTATGATTCTTTCAGGCAACATACTTAGTCTGGATTGTAATTCCAGTATTTATCAGGGCCGTATTAACCAATATCAGCCGTATAATCAACTTTGGTGGTTTCTTAAGGAAATCATTTTCAAGATTTTTTTCATATGTTTAAAATAAAAACAAAGGACACATATATTTTTTAATAATTTTTACTTAATTACAAAAGATATGAATACGTACAATCAGATTTAAAAACCTTAAGTTAGAAAAAATATAACAATTTTTACTATATATTTTTTAGAAATTACCTTGAATAAACTTAAAATAATTTCTTTGTTAGGAAACATTTTTCGTTTCTGTATTTGTTTTCGTACGTTGCAATATACCCCTGAATATACTGAAGGTTTATAAAAGCAAAGTCAACCCGAAACTCAGCGTAGAATGACTCAGATATTGTCAAGGATGTGGAATAGGCTTCTTACTTCCTTTCACACAGCATGGTAAAACCAATCTCTGGACAGGTTGCAGAGGAACTGCGTTATCTGTTTCTGTAAACATTGTCTTGCCCATTACATGTGTAACAATAACATCACAGCTGGGCGGCAAATCAGAGGGTCTTTAGGTTGCCAACCATTTCAGAAAATTGACATTCCCAATAAACCTATACTCCGTAAAACAAAGTATAGTGGTCAGTTATGCTGATTTCTCAGCTTCTAGATATTACATCTTAATAAAACAATGTGCGTTATATAACTTTTTGAAGATTTGTTTAACCATAGTTGGTGTTTAATCACTGTGTTTGTAATATTATTGCTCACACGGTTACATTTACTAGGATTATAATATTTTAAATGGCAATTTAATTGTTGTTTTGGTAAACATTTAAAAATTATTGTCTGTTTAGATTGTTACTACTTCTCTTTGTATCATTATTGCTTCCACACTTACTCGGAATATTATATTTTAATTTCCATTTTTATTGATTTTAGTTGGAATATGTCTTGCACTTGTTGTGTTAACCTTTTGGGATAAGGGATTTTATTATTATTGCTTCCACAATTGTCATTTATACGATATTTATAAAACGGTGCTAATCCGAATCCCTTTCCGTTTATAAACAGGAGGCGTTCAGGATATTGGCTTCAAAACATGGCTTGTTAATTTACTGGAAAATGTTTGATGTCTGCACCAAGATTTAAAAAGATACCTTTAAAATAGTTGAGACTGGTGCAATAAATCAAATGAGTGAGCTCGCACATTTATGAGCTTTAGTGTGAAAACTGCGCTTCACACTTCTTCCAAAAGGTAAAAACTTCAAGTTATAGCTTAGCCTTCGAACCCACAAGTTTAGGACACGAATATCAAAATTTGCAAGAATTTTAAACTTGTTTTTATAAAATCGTTAAAACAGAAGCATATATACCCAAATAGAATATTAGAAATTTTGGGAAAAGAGAAATACTCCGTTTAAATGTTTCACTTTTAAAACATTTTAAGATGTTGATTTGAAACTGAGTATACGAGTTTGTTATTAGGACTATAAGTTTTTAAATGAGATTAAGATAAGTTCTACAAACTGTTAAAACCACGCCACGAAAAGAACACGTTTTTATTTTTCGTCGACCAAAACAACATAATTACTTATATACCTACTGTTTCGAAGATTTTCGCGGAATAAAGGTCAAACTTCAAGGAGGTATGATGTAAGTGTACCAAAATTGTAGGTCCAGTAGTTAAACGGTTACTTGATATTAATTTGACTTGTGATCAAAACTAGGTGTAAAAGTCAAACTCGCACTTCTCCAGTATATTTGTATTACTATCCGTTGTATCACAAACCCCTTGTCGACTGTCTTTAGTAAAATTGTTTTTTTTTACAAATTGTATTTTAAGCTGTATTAAGTCGTAGTGAAACAACACAAGTCCCATGATTTATTTTCAATAATGATGTGAATTTGAGAAACCAAGTAGCCTACCTACTTAAAAAAATTAAATTAGTTTTATTTTAAACCGTATGTTTTTACAAATGTTTTCTCATAATGTTTTAATATCTAACTAATTTGGGTATATTTTATTTGTTGGAAAGAGTAATGTTTTAATGGGTAAAATGGTAAACATTTTGTGAAATTTGTATTTTTATAGTAGGCCTACTGTATTTTAATATTACGAAAATATCAAAGTGCCAATTTAGTTCACATATCAACCTATATTTTCTATAGCTCTCACCCTAAAAATAGGAAAAATGGAGTGTATACTGCAGTTGTTGGAATGTTAGCATATACTGACATGTTAACAAAGTTGGAAAGTAATTCCAGTTTAGTTTAGGCCTAAGCATCTTCATCATTCTGAAGATATAACCGCGCGAAACGTCATGCTATAAAAATATTCTTAATAATTAAATTACATAAAAAACAATTAACGTTTTAGTGATAATATTCTGGTGGTCGCTAATCCACCGTCGCGACGCGACGTGGGGGAGGCATTGCGTATCACTAGGGAAGTTTTGGGGACGTATAATCGGTTTTGGTTACAAAATGTGTTTTTATATTATTTTAATTGTTTCCGATATTTGAATATTGATAATAATAACAGATAGGTGGACTAGAATTTGTCTTATTCAACTTTATGTGACCAACTCCCATCTTAATAGCCTAGTGGTATTTCTGCATTTCTACAATAATACACTGAGAAGGTTCTTTTGTTTTAAATGGATATTTTGTATATATATCAAAGAACTAACGACTTCCACTCATTTGGCGTATTCTCCGCACCCATTTAAGATTAAATTTTGTCAAATAACTAATTTTCTTATTAAAAACACAAGATTAGAAATATTAAAGATCGATTCCCAGACCCTTAGGCTCCGCGTATTATTTGTTTATTTGAAATTACTCATATTATTATCTTTACCAACAGTATCCATTCACACAATAACCTTTACAAACTACGGGTGAAAATCTGATGTCTTTCATCCTTGCTTCAACTGCGTGTTACAACATCATTGAGTACAGGTGTAAAACATTTAACATTTACCTAAATATGATCAAGTCATAGCAAAAATGATAAACTGTATATTAACCTGAGATACTGATTAATATTTCAAAAATCAAATTTAACAACATTTAGCTAAATAGGGTATAAAAAATAGGTAGTTTTCAAGCCACAGTAGAAATAATAAACTTTATGTTATTAATATAGGAACTAATTACACATTGAAAAACTAAACTAATTATGAACATTTTACAATATTTTAGAAGTTAGAGTGACTGTACAGTTGTTTTTAAGTCTTACAAACTTATAAATATACAAAATATCAATATTGGCACATATTGATGCATTTTAATATTACTTTAATGTAAAAAAATGGTAAAATATATAATGATAAGTTATAGCGGACTTAAGTTAAACTCATAATTCCTAAAAAACCAAAAATATGTATATTTTGATTAATTTGGAAATATTGGTAGGATTTCATGTTTTGTAACTCAGCAACAATAACATACAAAATTAAATGTATAACAACCCAAAATAAACCATTATACGATTTTATAATTTATATACTCTTTTAATTTCATTATTTACCGATGCCTATTATTGTTGCACGGTTCTGCCCTTAAGCTCTTGGTGTTTGTTAAGGAGTTGGCAAGAATTTATGTTTGATATTTGTAGGAAAAATCTTTCATGTTGTATGTCTTTCAGGAGTTTTCCAAGGTTTCTTTATTGCTAATCTACTTTTTGGAGGTGTTTTGTCTTTAAGTTGTTTTTTGCTGGTTAAAGACACTTTCTTCTATGACTTTTGTTGATCGACAGGTACAGTCAATTTTGCTTCTGTGCTAATATTAACAGAACCATGCTCTTCTTCAACGTCGACTTCAATGTTTATGTCATCTAATTCCTTGCCATGACATTTACACAAAGTGCAGTCTTAAAAGGTTTTCAACATTTGTGATATTTTAGCCAGATGTAATCCTGTACTTCATTGGGAAGTCTGTAGAAATTTCTGTGTGTGTATGTCGTGTCTCCTGAGGTCAGCAGGAATAATATTATCGTTTTCCTTAAAATACATAGCTTGCGATATTGTTGCTATTTGTTTTCGTAATTTAGTGCCTGTTAGTAATTTAGGACGAGATGCATTGCATTCATACGCAATTTGGTTTAGCGCTGTAAATGCACCATAAAAACCAGTCCTATTTCTTCCAAATACGAACTAATTTTTCCTGAGACCCCATCTGCTTTGCGGGTTTCTAAAATTAGTTTTACCAATTCAATTTGATTTTTGCTAATTAGTAGACATACCGGTCGTCCCATTTTCCATCTTATCTCCATCCTCATATTATATCGACTAGAATTATATAATTTTGTCCGCTGGATTTAATTTTTTTTATGTCTCAGAATCTTTTTAAATGCTGTGCCTGTTTTCAAAATCTGTAATTAGAAGTCTGGACATTTAACTCACTCGTTTGTGATTGAATATTAATATTTGAAGTAACATAAATTTATTTAAATTATGAAAAGCCTACAATGTGAACTCCTCTCTTAGTATTTTTTCTGCATCTTCAATAGACTGTTTTAATTTTTTTTTCAATTTTAGAATATCATCTGTCAGAGGTTAAGTCTTTGGTTTATTCCAAATACTCTTTGCTGCATTGGATAGAGCTTTTTTAAATACTTGGAGGAATGTCTGCATAAGAAATAGTTGCCCAAATACAATTAATTTAGTTAAATGCACTAAAATATTATTTAAAATACAATAGTGAATGTCCATGGAAGAACTTAATGCCCGAACAAAATTAACACTAATTTTATGAAATATTGACGTCAAAACGTAATTTAATATACAACAGTGAATTTGCACGAAAAATAACGAAGCCCAAATACTATTAGGCAAAATGTATGAAATGCCAGTTATAAAACATAATTTAAGTTCCACAGGTAACGTAAATCACGAAAATGTCGCAAATTGTTTAACCAACTTAAATCAAATAGAATTATTAAATTTTAAATTAATTTTGTTACTGTTCTATATAGAATTCGTTATTTTTCGTTACAGTAGGCCTAAACACCCTGATTCTGTAAATGGACACGATTACAAACGAATCAATAAGTGGTTCACTTTGATCCTACGTTACCTTCTTTTGTAAAAATATTAAAAATGAACAATCACCATTTTTAAAGACAATTCTTATGGGGTTAGGAACTGACAATCCTTATATATATTATTCCTCAAAGGTATTTTTTTGTCGCCATATCTACCTCAATTCTTCATCTAAACTAATCATTCAAGCATATCTTTAAAGCTTATGTTCCACGCTATTGACGAACAATAGACACAATAGGATGGTTTCGCTACAAAAATAACAGCGATGTTTGTGTATGTTTGCTCAATGGAACAGCCAGAG
This sequence comes from Philaenus spumarius, assembly GCA_018207615.1. NCBI lineage: Eukaryota > Metazoa > Arthropoda > Insecta > Hemiptera > Aphrophoridae > Philaenus > Philaenus spumarius. Next base: position 60,680 of record JAGFPH010007370.1, on the reverse strand, counting down.
AGAAACCGGGCCCCATATCCTCCCGGACATTGTCTACAAGCAGTGTTTTGTTAGAGCTAGCTACTGTCCTCATATATTACTTCTCAAATGTATTTTTTCGCAATGCCATATCTAACTTAATTCTTAATCAAAATTAATGATTTAAATAAATAAACGTAACTAACTTAATTAAATCAACGTATTAAATCAGGCTACTCCTAACTTTCGAAATATTCGCACGGGTCAGCTAGTATATAAATATTATCCTAGGTTCAGATTAATTTTAACCTCGGTAAATGATATTTTTTACACTTGTCAAATGTAAAAACTCATTTTGTGTATTTAACCAAGACTATAAATTTCTCATTGTAGAGACGGCAGATTGTTATCAAAAACCCGTACATTTAAACAAAAAATGTCAAGATACCTTTTTTGTAGGCCTTTTAATTCTCCATCGGATGGTATAACTGTTAAAATAATCGGACACAAAATAATAGTTACGTTATTTTAAATAATTGGGTTTTTTCAACCCGACAACCTATACCAACACAGGAAACACAGCAATATGGTGGGTACAAACAAATAATGTAATACATATTTTAAATTGTTCATTTTACTCAACTCAGACAACTAAAATGTATACAAAATATTTCTTGAAATTTGTAGATCTGAACTTTTTAAACAGCCGTCATTTTTAAACGCATGATTGGATATAATTGCTTATTTCTCTTGTTATATATCATTGCTAGGTTAAACTTAATGCCAAGTTTAAACTCAATCGGCAAACTGTTCTCTAGATATGAATTATTTAGTAAAAGAAACAAAATAGCGGATATCTGGAAAACGGAGCTTTTTTGGACCTATGCACATATGAACAATTTAGCTTTTTTTAGGTCTCCTATCATCTTCTGAGGTTGTGCCAATCTATCGCAAAACACCCTGTATGTAAAACAATTAAAGGATGTAATACAGCCCTATCTATTTAAATAAGTAAGTAAATTACAATCAATCTAACCGGCCATACTGAAAACTAGCAAAACTGAAAGGTAATACCTGATATGAACATATAGGATTACTGTAACTCGACCTATTTCCGGAGGGATGAGATAAGCTGTACAACAAATTTAACGGCTAAATGTAACCAACTACTCCAGCGACATAAGTCACGAGTGTTAGTGAACACGTGCGCAAAATAAGCCGTAAGCGTATCCAGAAATGGTTAATTTCTAGATATCGATTCATTTTGTAGCACTTGTTTCGTGAAAATCATTGTTAAATTGATATTTTGGAAATCATAAAACTACAGCTTTTGAGCTGCACGCACGTCTCTTACTATTTGAACAAAAATGTGTTTGCATAATATTCTATTACACCTATAATCCAGTCAAATTTTGTTTTTACCAGGAAAATTGTGGGGTAGTTTTGATTTCTTCCATTCTACATGTTTTAGGGTGCTCAATCCGAATTTGGGGTTTGCTTACAAAATTTCTTGACGCAATATCGACAAAAATGCAAAACAGGTCAAAAATTTAATTTTTGCGGGCTTTATCTTATAATTCGAAAACTATTAACAATTCGCTATTAACCTATCTAGCCTATTCAAAATGGAAGTACATAAAATGTTCTACAAATTTTACTATTTAGGTTATTTCTCCGACGAACCGTTCAGAACCAAGTGCAGTTGAAAATTGCCGTATTCAGGCTGTCTTCGCAAAAATCCACTTTCCACACCAAAACTCAATTTTATTACTAAAGACTATCATTTAGTAAATTCCTCCAACTTTTATGTTGAATACATATAGGCTGGGTTGAACTGTTATGCCATCAGCAGTGCATGTACCGGGTTTAGGCATAGCTTAACCATTCATTCCATAAATTAGTTTTTTATAAAGAATTAATTCGTTCTTCAGTACAGAATAGGCGATCCTGGCAAAAAAAGTTGAAATTCCAACGAAAAATCTTAAAAATGATAGGCCTACATATTATTGTATTGTATTATATTATTACATATTATTATATAATATTACATTATTATATGAGCCGTTGTCGTTTAGAGGGTCCTGGTTGAGTTGTTTTGAAGGCCTCGGTCCTGGCACAGGTTCGGGTTGTTCTATTGTCTGGGTTTGTTCATCTTTAAAATGAAAGAGATGGTGCGAAAATAACAACTTGTGATCATATCTTGTTTTTTTAGAAAATTGCCCAAACTGAGTGGTGCTTATCTCATGCAGGTACAAAATGGTGATTTGCAAAATATCCAATAAAAAATTAACACATGAAAGACGTGGAAAAACAACACGAGCTGATAGGTTTAATTTTGTGTGGTTTTGAATATAGATAAAACCGGTTGTATAAACTTAAACTTAAGAGACGAGTCTAAGTTTAAAGCATTTGTATTATAAACATTATAAATTGTGGTACAGTAGTAGCAAATTCGTTGTGGTGTTCGTGAATTTTGATGAAACAAAAGATTCGTGTAAGTATTTAGGTGGTGTTTGATGGAGATATATTGTGGAAATGTACATTGTAGGACATTACTCCCTAAACAATAAAAGTTACCGGTATTATGAATGTCTTATGTTTATTTGTAGTCCTTAAACAACATCGTCCCTAAAAGCGTTTTAAGGTGTTTGTCCGTAGTTTATAGAAGGTTGGACTATGGAATTTGTAGTTAGAGAGGTATAAAAGTAACAAATATTAACTTTAAAAAAATATTTTAATTTATAAATCGGTTCGATGGCCCATGGAGCCAATTCTTTATTAATAATATTAAAGATCGGAATATTGTGATGGTCTATCGAAGCAAAACGTATTTTTATTTAAGGGTCGATGGTAAATCGATATTATGTGTAATAGAACCAGTCCCGTATGAACTTCCTTGGTCTTAATGTTTTTTTTTGTTATTATTGAACTAACACATTACATAGTCGTAAAGCTATCATTTCTTTAATTTAGAGTTTCTTGAAGATGTGAGTTGAAAGTACATTTACAAAATACTAACAAAATCCTGGGAATTCGTAGCACGGGGGTTACAATACCCGCATGGGTCAGTTAAAGAGATCAACCAATTGCCTATTTAGCGTAAATCAAATAAAAATGATGATTAGTATATTATATATTACCAACAGCCTTTAGTTCAGTTTTCAAACCAATACAATATCTTCTTCCTAGTTTTTTAATAATGGTTTCTACAATATTTTGGAGGTCGTTACTTTATCTTATTATGTATGGTAGGTAATACGATATGAATATCAAAATAACATAATTATTATTCCCGCACTTTTGTTTTAGGAACTTAATTAAAATTGTAAATAATTTTCTACACTTTCTAATATAAAGATTAAAAACGTAGCAGCTGGTCATAACCATAATCAAGAGATCTGTAATTGTTTGCATCTATTGTATAACTGAAAAGTTTTTCGAATTGTAGCGTGTCTTTAATATCGGGCAAATCAATTGATCGTAAGTATGTCTACTCGAGGTTACCACCTAAATGTGGCCCCCAGGCAGTGTACAGTCCAATGAATCATTTCATTTTTGACGAGCTAAACACTTACTGTTTAGACTAAGCTGAGTGATAAATTAGCTAAGGTGGCGATCGACCTCTTTCATTTTCCAGTTTTTTTATTAGATGCAGTCCATTTTGTCTTACGTTTTCATTTGCAATTTCAAAATATTTCTTCAAAATTTAGTTTCTTGGAAATTTTCCCAAAATTTGGCTTACGAATTTCATATACATAGTTTTCAATGTTATATGTTCTTTTTTGTACACGTCACTCGCTATTTTGCATAACGGCCTTTGGTTAATTGTGCATAAACCAAGCAAATAAAAAGCTAACTTTACATTGTTGTTATTTGTTTATTCTATCAATTGTAATCGATTTTTAAAATATAAGTTCTGTCTAAATGTTAAACCGTATGTATTTATGAATGTTGGTTTATAAAGTTGTAATACTTAAATATTTAATAATATCTACAATATTTATTTAATACAGTCATAATTTTGATAGTATACTTTCATTGATCTTTTCAGAAATTATTATTGCTGTAAACTACACATCCTTTATAAATTCACATTTATACAGAAATAAATTGTAGGGATACTTCCAAAAAATTAAAAGCAATGCACTTTCCTACTACTATCATTAAATAGTGGTATATTCAATAAATAAAAATGGAAATACGTTGCGAAAATAGAAATGGGTTCAGTACGTAGCTGGGCTCAAAACGCTGTAAAAATAAAGGTGGGTTCAATACTTTGTTGGGTTCAATACGCTGTGAAAATAGAGATGGGTTCATTAAGTGAGTCTAATAAACACTCCTACGTATCGGACTCACTGGGTTTGATACGTTGCTGGGTTCAAAACGCTGTGAAGATCTCTGGAAAACGGTATATTGACGTCAGTTATTGAGCCCAGCATTGGGTCCGAAACGCTTTGTAGATTGAGATAGTGGGTTCAATAAGCGGTAAACATCTCCTTATATATATATATATATATATATGTGTTCGCACTCTAGCGGCCGCATTTTAAGTCCGATTTTTTCCAAATTTGGTACACGTGTTGGTTGTCTATGTGGCTCGGACGAGTTCGTTAGCCAAAAAAATCCAACAACCGGAAGTACGTTTTTTGACCGGAAGTAACTATTTTTTGAGATTTTTACTACGAGAATGAAATTTTTTAGAGTTTTTTCTAACAATATAAATGTAGGATGTTATTCTGCGCATTTTGTTTTTTTACGCGACCTTATAGCTCGCTTGGTTCCCCCAAAATCGACAAAAACGTAAAATACCATAAGAGTACCCAGTTCAAAGCCAAGTGATGCAAACTCGCGAGGCCACTAGGAGGAAACAAATTTTACTAATATATTGCGTACACACAGACAGCTGTTCAACGCCTTCGTGAGTAGACCTATTTCCCAAATTGTTGGTTGAAACCCTAAAACATAGGCATATAAACTTAATTTTGGAAATTTGCTCAACTCACGTCAGCGGTCCAGCTGCGTGGTCGATTTATTATAACTGCTGTTGTAAAACATACGAAATAATTTGATTCGAACATTTAACATTATTTAATTGCGTGCTTCGCACGCCAACTTCAATATTGGGAGTAGTTTCAATACACAATTCATTGCGAGCTTCGCACGCTACCCCCATATTAGGAGTATTTTCAATACACAATGTATTGCGTGCCTCGCACGCCACCCCCTTATTTCGAGTATTTTCAATAAACAATATATTGCGTGCCTCGCACGCCACCCCCTTATTTCGAGTATTTTCAATAAACAATGCTTTGCGTGCTTCGCACGCCAACATCAGTGTTGGGAGTATTTTCAATACACAATACATTACGTGCTTCGCACGCCAACCAACATATTGGGAGTATTTTCAATACAAAATGCATTGCGTTCTTCGCACGCCAACCCCCCATATTGGGAGTATATTCAATACACAATACATTGCGTGCTTCGCACGCCAACCCCCATATTGGGAGTATTTTCAAT
>JAGFPH010007370.1:42254-55192 GCA_018207615.1 Philaenus spumarius | reverse complement strand
TTGGGAGTATTTTCAATACACAATGCATTGCGTGCTTCGCACGCCAAGCCTCATATTGTGAGTATTTTCAATACACAATGCATTGCGTGCTTCGCACGCCAATTTCAGGCCTGTATGCTATAGACGCACATTTGCGTTCGCTTTAAAATATTAGTGATTATTACGTAGAAAGGTTCAAAAATAAAAAATAAAGTAATTTCTACTCATTTAGACTATAAATATAAAAAATAAAAGGTCAGCGCCTAGCATAGGAAAAACGAAATTTGCGTAGCAGTGAACGTGTTAAGGAGTACCCTCCCCTCCTTCGGCAAAAGGAGTTCAGGGATATTTTTGACCTCTCCAAGAAAACTATTAAAATTTGGGAAGCCAATTTGAAATATTAACCCACGCAGCATCAAGTCTGCACATTTACACCGTCAGTGAATTCACAAAGACCTATAACACTCCTAGAGGCCCGCACCAAGTAGTGACCTTGCAGCTCATGCTTGAACTCTTGTAAATAATAAAATAAGTATATGTAAAATCAAACGGCACATAACATTTAAAAAATATTTTAGTGCTTATCTCTTAAAAGAAAATTACCTGACTATAATTAATAATATACATATTTTTCTTTCCCTGGGAGCTGGGGGGAGGAGTGTGGCCCCCCCTCTGCCCATAGGTATGGGCGCCCATGGGATAAAGCAAATAGATTTTACGCCTGGTAGGGTTTGTTTCCAGGATATGTAGAATATTGAAAACTGGAAATGTCAGATCCATCTCTGGTCTTATTTTCACAACATAAATATCCGACAGATGACGTCTGACAGAATGACAGGCGTATTGTGACATTTCCCCCGCTGAAGTTTGGTGTCAATTATTTTGAGGTTGTTTTCCTATTTGTTTGATAATGATTCTGTTTACAGTCTGGGAGAAAACAGATTAACTCTCGCGGATTTTTTAATTACTGAAAAATCTATATATTATATAAAAGCGAAATACCACTCACTCACTCACTCACTCACTCACTCACTGACTCACTCATCACGATTTAGAAAAACTTCCGAACGGATTGAAATGAAATTTGGTATGTAGCTTCCTCTAGGGCCATGGGTGCTCACTAAGAAAGGGTATGAAAAATTTCGAAATTTTAGGAGGGGTTTGGGAGGATCAAAGTTACTAAAATCATAATTTCAGAGCTTTTATTATTATGACAATAGTTCTTTTATTATTTAAGATCTATACATATAAAAGCCAAATACCAATCACTGACTGAACACTTAAAAAGAATACAATTACGTTAAAAAGACTAAAAATACCAACCACCACGGGCAACGCCGTACGGGTCAGCTAGTGTAATACATAATTAATTAGATTCAAGTTGTTTTGTATTTATTCACAGGCTACCTTACTTTTATACTATTAAGTTTACAGCAAGTTTTTACTTCCTATTACGAAAAGTTCGACTAGGCCTATCATTTACTATTTTCTAATTAATAAACGGTACCAAAAACTGGCACATACTTTCTCACAAACATATTTAAATTGTTAAACAGAGTCACTGTGACTTCATAATAATTGTATTAAAGTAGGGGAGGGGATACATTAAAGTAATGAGTAACTAATAAATATTATTATTATTATTATTAGCTAGAGAGAAAACTATGCGATCGATTTCAAACAAATTTGCACCAAACATGTCAATTAGGCCTGTATAGATGCACGAAAAAAGGTTTTGAAAAATTAAGAAAAACACCCCCTTTTTGGCCAAAAACCCCCAAAAATCAGTTATTATTATTATTAGCTAAACGTGAATTTTTAGAAAGATGCTATTTTTTTTACATATGGTAGGGTACATTAAGTGTTACAAATTAATAAGCCAAATTTTATCAAAACCGTTAGAGCCGTTTTTTTTTATAAAAAAATAATAACTGATTTTTTAGGGGTTTTTGGCCAAAAAGGGGGTTGTTTTTCTTAATTTTTCAAAACCTTTTTTCGTGCATCTATACAGGCATAATTAGTTTTTCAAAATTGTTCAAAATTTTGTTGTAAATTTATTCGAAATCGATCTAATAGTTTTCCCTCTAGCTTTGTATACAAACAGACATACAGACATTGTAAAAACCACTTTTTGGGGCTCAGGGGGTCCCAAAACGGATATTTCAACAATAATCTCAACATCGATTTTGTTTGCGATCACTACTTTCTCTATACTATATAGTAGGTATAGTGAAAAAATAAAAGTTATAATTGATAAAAATAATTTATTTTAGCATTCACTGAGATTTTGTGTAAACAATATAAAAAGAAAATATCTTTACAATAATAGTCTATTATTTAAAGACAGATTTTTTGTGAAATTCTGTTTGAATTTTGAAGGTATTTATCAATTTTGACCTAGACCTACACATTCAAGTTTAACAATGTGTAATAATTTTTTCGTATTTATCGCTGATGCAATACAAATGGTACATTATATCGGTAGCTAATGATTTATACTGTAATGTTTTTTTAGTGAAACTCGTAAGATATTATACTTTAAATCCAACATTTGTTGCAAGTAATCAATGAACAATTTCCAACCAAATACTAACAGTGACAACAATTTACCATTTCCACTGATCAGCAGTGGCACACCGACGGGGGGGGACAAAAAAGGCCCCCCCCCCCCCCCCAGAAGGTATTTTTAGTAATGTGGATTGTATTTTAAACTAATCTATCGTTGAATACGTAGTCGAAATTCAATTAAAAATTACATTATTTATGATTAATTTCGTGATGTGATCACGAAAAAATAATAGTTCTTTTTAAATAAATATGATTTTTACCCTACGCAATCATGATTTTCGTACAGTGATGTTTGAGTCCCGGCGGTCTGGTTCATGAGTTGACGGTATGCGAGCGCTGATTGGCGCTGCGTTGATAATGCTGAAAACCTTGCGTTAAATTCCCTAGTTATACGGGATGTTGTAAGCGCGACGTTGGTAACGTGGGTCCCGTGTTATACACAGCATTTTTTAAGCTTTGTCAATGTTGCGTCCTTCACTTCCAAAATGGAAACCATTCAGTCATTCTGTCTAGGTGTTTTACAAATAATAGAAACATATGAGGAATTGTGTATCAGGAGGGCTAGACGGTGGGGTATACCCAGTGCTTTCAAATCGTGTATCAAGCTTCAGCTATACTTACACGAGCTGAGCTAAGCCGAGCCGACCTGGTCCGTCGCGGAAATCCGTAGCAGTGGATAAATCTAACTGACCCGTACCGTCCCGACATGTGTCGGAAGGATGCGCGCGCATTCCACATCACCATAACTACTGTCACAACTACCATGAATTGCAAAATTATCATGGACGAACAGTGGAAGAGACCGAACGTTTTTTCTGGTTTTGACCTGTGGCTATATCTATAGCCCGCGTGGAGCGGAGCCGAATCGACCCGATCCGGTATGCTGTCAGAGCGTGGCAAAAATCGACTCCGTCCGTGTCGACTCGGCTCGCTCGTGTACATTTTGAAGTACACAATAATCACTTTTAAATAAAAAATAACTACTTTCTAGTAGTTATTCTACTGTGGCCTCTCTGGTAGCTGCACTCCATATAACTTTGTTCGGGTTGATAGCGCCCGCGTCAATCCGCGTTGGCAACGCTCAACGCCCAGGTAACTTAAATTTGCCAGCGTTGATAGCGTTCGTATAACATGGCCCACAGTATTTTCATTTTCCCAATTAACTGACGTTAATGCGACGTTGAAGCGCTCGTATAACGTGGCCCTAAAAGGCAGCGCGCTGGGGTGCTGGCTAGACCGTAACTCAAAGTCAGTGCGGGGTGATCTTGCGGAAAGAATGTTTACATTGCACTATTGTCTGACTCAAGCCCTACTTGCCCTACATTGCCCTATGTACTATTTCAGACTTTGTGATAGGTTAAAGAACTTTCATCCGTTTAGGATTTGTTGAATATATATATATATTCTAACCTGAGCTTAGTCCCCTCCCCCAAAGCCAAATCCTCGGTGCGCCACTGCTGATCAACTGGGTCTCAACTCTCAAATCATAACAGCTGATTTCGATGTCCAGCTGATTTACAGTTACAACAAAGTATTTTATTTTCTTATTACGTCATTTTCTTATTTTAGTATTTCGTCATCCTAATCAACAGTACTTAAATGTTCCTTAAAGCTTAAAATAAGTTTATTAGTGGTTTTATGTGTAGTTTATTGTGTAGTTAATAATGGCAGGTAACCATAACTATTACTTTACAAACTTAGAGATAGCTGACATGAATCTAATGTAGGGACTTGCGAATTGCAATAGTATTGAAGCTAGACGACTGTATCAGGAAAGTTTTCCAAACCGCATGTTACCTTCACACACAACTTTTCAGGCGATACACCAGCGTCTCAGAGAGGCCAGAAGTTTAAGACTCCAAAATTTGGTAGATCAGGAGATCAGTACGACCACGTCTAGTAAAAACACCTGAATTTGAAGAGGATGTGTTAAATGATATAACCAACCACCCCGTACAAGAAAGCTTGCCCAACAGTTCAATGTAAGTAATATGACAATTTGGCACATACTTTTTTTTTAAGGAAGGAAAAAAAGGACAAAAATCTTTATGACATTGTCCGGGGACTGAAGGTGGTGGGCAGACTCCTTACCCCGGTAAAAACCATTCAACCTTCCACTCCATCTTCCCTCCTCTGCGGGACCATCACTGAGATATTACTTCACAGAGGAAAGGATCTGTCTTGCCCTATAGGGTCATCCACGATCCTTTTGACCGGTTGGTCAAACACCAATTCTGCCAAATCTTCTGAACCATAATATGTTAATATGTTCTCTGATGGTATTAACTCTGCGGTCCTTACTCTTCTATGCTTCAAGCCATCCTTCTTTCCTCTTGCAGCGCAAAATCTCTTCAATGTACCTTGAGATACTATCCCAGTTGCTTTTGGAAAACATCATCTTTTCCACTATGTTCTCTACCGTACATTCTCCACTCATGTTATTGATATCTTGCGGTTGGTATGAGAATCGTGCGCATTCGAAGAAAGTGTGTCTTGCATCGTCTCTTCTATTCTCGCAGGTTCGGCAATTCATAGAACTCACTTTACCCATCTTATGAAGATAGTACCGGAAGTATCTGTGCCCTGTTAGAAACTGAGTGAGGTAGAAATTAACTTCTTTGTGTTTTCGTTCAGTCCAACTTCGCACATTTCTTATAAGACTTGCTGTCCATCTCCCTTTAATATCACCATCCCATCGTAATTGCCACTCCAGCATAGTAATTTCTCTAGAATTTTTAGCAGCCTCTATTCTGCTGACTTCCTTACTTAGAGTGAAGATGTTCTTCCGCTCCTGCGCCAAAAGATCAATCGGGATGACACCCGCCACGATTAGCCCCCGCCGCCTCTGATACTGTTCGGTAGGAGATTATAATTCTCATAGCTCCAATTCTCTGGAATGAGAGTAGTTGAGAACGACGTCTTCTAACCCTAACTGCGTCTGTCCAGATTTCTGCTCCATACAACAAAATCGAATGCACCACAGTCATCAGGAGTCGTCGACTACCTGGACGTGGGCCACGCATATTGGCCATCACTTCCGCTTTGTCACACTTAAGTCCGATATGCTCCCAGAAAGTCAACTTGGTATCCAACGTTACTCCTAAATACTTTGCTGACCTCTTGGTGTTCATACATTCCAATCCCACCATCATTGCAACGGTTGTGGGTATTCGTTTCCTCGTTAACAAGACCATTTTGGTCTTATGGGTAGCAAGCTGCAATCCGTGCCTTTCCATCCATGCCCTAACTCGGCACATGACTTGGTTAAGTCGTAGTTGAACCACATACAAATTCCTGGCAGTGATAACCACTTGGCACATACCACATGAACAAAAATTATACCCATATCACGTCCAGAAAGTTCAGGCTCTGTTACCTCGAGGTTATCCTCAACGAATTAATCTCTGTCAATGGTTTGTTAAAAAATGCCGAACTAATCAGAATTTTTTTAAACCCGTGTTATTTACAGATGAATGCAATTTTTCAAGAACGGCAATCACTAATCTTCAAAACACTCATATTTAGTCTATGGAAAACAACCATGAAATAACACAAAGTTATCACCAGTATCAATTTTCAGTAAATATATGGGCTGGTATTTTGAATGACTGTTTGTTTTTAAACGGTGACAGATATTTACAATTTTTAACAATTGAACTTCAACATTTATTGGAAAACGTACTCTTGTATATGCTTTGTGTCATGTGGTTTATGCTTGATGGGGCACCTGCTCATTTCGATCACCGTATTCGAGATCTTCTATACGAGACCTGTTGCAATAAATGGATTGGGTAGGGCGGTCCAGTACCATGGCCTCTGAGGTCACCTAACCTCAACCCCCCTGGACTTTTACTTATGGGCACCTAAAGAAACACTGGAAGCCCTGAGGGAAAGGATTTTCAATGGTGTCGGACACAGGTATGATTGAGCCGTGCCAGCTCAATCATTTCGCCAGCTACGGCATTATCGAAGACACCTTAAAGACTAAAGGAACAACAAAATTCCAACACACAGCAGTTGGGTGCAGGTAGTCCAAAATACCGTTAGGTTATTGATGGGGGAGGAATCGAACTGGTCAATAACAACGGTTGTAGAAGTGGTGAATTACTTAAATCTATTTGTTCATTTAAAACTAAACTTACGTCCTTATTAATTAACCTCTTAATTTCTAACATTTCCAAAGCATCTAACTTATTACCCTTACAATTAACATGAAGTACATTAAAATCTGTATTTAAATTAAAGTAAAAAAGTCATGTGTTTTCAAATGATTAGAAAAACTAGAACCATCATAGTCCAGTCGCCAACTTCTGTTATGTTCGCTTAATCTAGTTTTAAAACTATGACCTGTTTACCCTACATAAGCTGCATTACAAATTTTGCAACTTAATTTGTACACTCCACTTTTTGATAATTTATTAACTTCGTCTTTGGAATTGTCAAAAATATTTCGCAGACATTTATTGTTGTAATAGGCTTCAATGCTTTTTCTTTTCTAATAATTTACCTACGGTAACACTAACTTTACAAAGGTAAAGTTTCTTTAGTGTTAATTTGTATTAGTTAGTTGTTAACAGTAAGTTAGAGTGTGAGATGACAGTATTGTTATTATATTCAATAAAAAAGTATACAACTATAGCAAGTTTTTATTAGCAAAGTAACTTAAAGATTGGTTGCTTTAACAAAATGCTCAATATTTAACGAACTATAATTGTTAGGAACAAAATAAAAAATACAAATAATGAATAAAATTTTGCTTACTAATGCCATAAGGACTTCATGGTATTATTTATAAAATAACCTAACAGTAACAAGTTTTCTCACTAGAAACATGAAATTTTGCCATTATCACCACAAATTTTGCTTGTAATCATTTCCATAAAATTGCAAAACCTCTAATAATAGTTATGGAATCTTAAAAATGTAGCAACTTCTTTGTCTCTTGTAAAAAAATGTTTTGTAAAATTTACGGATTTTATATTTAGAAATTTAAAATTGATGCCATATGAAATGGTACAAGTTTTAAACTTGATATTTCATACCAAAAGGGTTTATTAGATAATACATGTACCAAGTTTTAAGTTGATATCATCAAAGGTTCCTACGATATAACGTATTACGTAAAAAACACATACAGACAGACGGAAAACTAAACGTTTTAGGACAAACCTTCATGAACTTTTTTCTTCCTTTTTATATGAGGAATCATATCCCAAAGTCCTGAAAGGTTTTTTTACACCCTGTATAAAGTGTAAAAAATATTTATGATTTTTTTTTAAATCAGCTAACAATAAGATGATCAGTGTTGGAACAGTAATTAGCTGTTTATTTTAACAAGTTCATTCTGTCATGTACAGTATATATTTATTCTGCACTATTTCTCAGTGGCATTTAAATTAACAGCTGATTTTATATTATATTTCGGAATCATTTTTGATTACAACTCATGTTATTTGTAAAGTTAATAATTTTATTTAGAAATTTAATATAATTTATTGTGTCAGCATTGAGTGTATCCTACACTTTATCAAAAAGAAATTGTAAAATATATGCATGAGGTTTGAAGAGATATTAGAAAACAAAGCACACAGAGGTATCCCCAATAATTTTATTAAAAGATTCTCACAAGGCTTAAAAAACAGATTAATCAACTTATACTCGTATTTGATAAAAAAAATTTAAATTAGTTGTTATGGTCATTGTTAAGAAACAAATTGGAAAATAGCTATTAAATTAAGCTTAATTACTTGCTTTATTTCCGTCACATGACTTTCTTTTCTCTTTTATGTGACACGTTTCGGAGATTTACTCCATCATCAGACACTTGTCACTCTTGCGAGGTTGTCAAACATTACACAAAAAACACACAAACACAAACATGGAGGATATATTAAAAAACTTTCTACGCATGGGATGCATCCCGTATGGTGGTCCAAGGACAACTTTATTAAATGAAAGTGAAATAGACTGCTGAACTTGTGTCAAATATATTCTCTATTCTTTAATAAGTCCTTAGTATGCCTCTAACTATTCTTTATTAATACTTTTTTTAATTCAAATCATGATTTTATAAGACAGAAATGTTACTTATTGTCTACATATAAATAAGTAAAATCATTATTCAATATCTATTACTCTATTTCATTACTTCTAAGTTATACTTTTAACAAACCAAGATTGGTACGAAACAAACTCTTAAAAATACTGTATTTCTAAAAATGGCCATCCTCTGTCAAAATCCTGTAAAATAGTTCTGCATGACTTATCTAATGTACATACTGGTACATAACTGTACAAGGTGCCTTCCTGGGCAGATTGAATGGCATGCCAAGTCTCTTGGCTCGAACATGTTTGACTATTTTCTAAGGGTTCATCTCAAATGAGAGATTTATAGCTAAGAAACAAGATCTATATTCAATTCTGTGACAACTACTCCCAAGAGAGACAGAGAGACTGAAGTGGATGCCATACAGATTTACTATTTCAGATTAGCAAGTGCACAACTGCGGATGGGTAACATTTTGAACACTTGCTGTACATAAAACCAGGAAAATCAGGTTAATTACATTTTGTCAATGCCATGCAGATTGCATGTGTAATGTATTAAACTTATATAAACTAACATTCAATCATTTGTGTACACCCTGCACTAGTAATTTGTAGTATCCATTATTAAATTCAATGAACATAAAGGTTTTGTTTTGATCCTGTATTCTTTTCAGGATAGTTGTTTTATAAATTGACCTAACTCCCTTTTAAATAGAAACAAGATATCAACCAATTCTTTGGGCAGTTGACGTTTACTAAAAAAGACTTTTAAAATTGGGTTATTTGATAAACATTTACATTTTTTGCTGCCAACCCTCAAAAAGGGACTTTTGGGAGAGGCGTCAATAATAACTTATGTAACCTAAGAGATTATTGTTTTATCTTCAAATAAAAATAATGGTTGTACACACAAATTGTATTGAAAATGATATTAAGAAAATAAAGTAAGAATTGATAGTAACAATAATAATTAAAAAACTATTTACTTTCAAAAAATATAATAGACAACTTATAATCACATAAAACATAAATAAATAAAAGTTAAGATGGTAATAATACACAGATGGCGGGTAACATATACCAAAAGTCAACCCTTTCTCCCTACATTAATTTATACAAAGGCAACAAACTACATTTACCAAAATCAAATTGTTTTCAATACATCAGTTAATATTTACAAAGGCAATATACAGCTTATACCAAGTCAAGTTGTTCTCCCTACATTATTTAATAGAAAGGCAACAGACTACTTATACCAAGTCAAGTTGTTCTCCTTAAATTATGTGCTAGAAAGGCAACAGACTACATAATACAAAAGTTCAACTGAGTCAGTCAGTTCCAAAACTCACTAACTCCATTTTACCAAATTTTACAGGACTTAAAAACTGTTACAGCTAAACCAAAGTACCCTCAATATCAACAAATATATATCTGTATTGATTCAAACAAAAAGAACACAGCTGATACAAAGTTTTAAATGAGTTTTGTTGGCATTATAAGACAAAATATTTTTCAATGTGGACTTAGCGAGTTTTGGAATAGGATTACATATTTGGATAGTTTTGTTGCAGTAATGAATGGATTTAGATAGTTTGTTGCACTTCATACAGACTTTTGAGGACTTTATGAGAAAGATAAAATAAAATCCAAAATAGTTTAAATAAATGTCTGATATATTTGTAAAAAGATTAAATTTTGTCATTGTTTTAAAGACAATGTCAAGATAGTGATAGACTTTTTAGTATGAAATTCACGTCACAAATATTATACTACAAAGATTAAAATTCTATCATCCATCGGTTCTTCTTTATCTTCATTGCCTTCACTGAGTTCAGGCCCTTGGATGTTTTCCCTGTTGAAAAGATCTACGTAGAATTTCATGGACTCCAGGCTTCTCCAGCCTTCACCATAGTGCTTTTTAAGGACCTTGTTCACATCTGCTAGATTTTTGGGGTTGACAATAACATGATTGGGTTTTGCTATAGCAACAATTCTGTCGATCCTGCAGCCTCTCTTTGTAATGCCTTTTGACTTCCCTAAGTCCCTTGAATCTTTCCTGTATTATTAAGGCCTCGCGTTAAAATAAACCTCTTGCCCGCAGAAAGCTTAAAGTGCCATTCAGCCGGCTTCTTCACATTTCGTATTGTTGGCTCCTTCCAATCCTCTACTTGAATGTCCATTCCTAGTCTTGTAACAGTAGCTGATTCATTGAAGATTTTAAAGTACTCATCAGGGTGTACAATCGTTTCCAACTTTCTTACTTTCCTCTTGATAACACCAAACACCCTATCTGGAGGGATGTAAGGATGCCCAGGAACTGGATAATGGATTACAATCTTTTTGATTTGCACTAAAGCCACATTATACCACTTAAGTAGTTTTGTTGCAGTATTTGCTATGGTAGTGATAACAGTACGGGAATCAGTGAGTTTTGAAGCAGTGGTACGTCATTCAGGAGTTAGTGAGTTTTGAAGCAGTAAAGCAGTAAGGTGCTTAGAATTAGAGAGTTTTGTTGCAGTGACCACTTTTTAAATTGATTTTTATTAGGGAATTAAAGAGTTTTGGAACAAACAAATTGCACCAATGTATATAATACAGTATCGCCTAACAGGTGATATAAAAAAACTTAAAATCGTAATTATTGTGGAAAACTACCACATTACTTGATTACAAGATCTCATGGACATTGGATACAAATCTAGAATTCGTTAATAAATCTTAAAACACTACTTTATTTAAGTATGAAGGTACTATTACATTTTGTAGTGCAATCGCTTTCATGGGTTCCGGAAGATAAGTGCAAGATGGTACAGCCCCTGGCTTGGAAAAAAAGAAAAAAATTACTCTAGGAAAACTAAATAAATAACCACAAGTGCTTTTTTACAAAATATTTTGTATTAAACGAATATTTTGTATTTCAGAGCAATATTACGAGTACCACGATCACAACATTTATTGTTATGACATAAACACTTTTATTTAATTTATGATACATAAAAACTTTGTAATCAGTTATTTTTCAAACAAGAACTTCAACCTTCTTGGCTTCTGACCAAACTTATTGGTTGCTAAATTAACTAGTTCATCATTCACCTGCAGAACTCATTTCCTTCAATAGTATGTTATGGTCATGTGTTGATGTTCTTAGTGGTAATTTCCTTAATGGCTGTTTGTCTATATATAAGTCCGTTACGCCTCGATACCTGGGGCGTGTGGAATAGAGAGAGTTGTGATTAAGTTGACCTTTCATAGAAAAAAAACTTGAGAGGTTTCCTGTGATATTATGATGGTTTAAAACACGTTTTAAGAGGTTTATTTTTTGAAAATTCCCCAGACTCCCCACTTTTCCTGGGGGTATTCTAGACCCCGGGTGTTTTTGCACCCCCCCCCCCCCCCGTATTCAAACCTCCCGGCGCCTACTATCGCTATGATGATGTCATAAAATGGGAAATTTGTTAGGTTGTTCTAAAAGCACGGCTACAATCCGCAGTACAGCACAATATTGTCATAAGATAGAGATGTGCAGGTTTTCTAGAACGATGTTTTGTTTTTGTTGTTTTTTATTACATTGAACTTACATACACAACAAATTACGTTTTTATAATTTGTTAAATATAATTTTATGACTTTTGTTGATTTTTAAGTTATTTAACCACCCCAAGTCTTTTAGATACTGCACTGTATAGTAGAGAATTACTAGCAAGAGCTGTGACCTTGAGATGCGCAGTAGACTCGGAGTTAATTTCAAGTGGTCAGAGAAGCTCAGTCTATTGCCGAGCTCTGAACGTAACACTTCGGTCTGGAAGTTATAAAACACAAGGCTGTCGCGACAACAGTGATAGCGTGGTGTCCCTTCCCCTTCAGTGGACGGCATCCCCACTTGCCTAAATTCTTTCCTCCTGCCAACACATCATAGAGGTCTTGCTAAATCTGACGAACTATATAAAATCATCGCTGGTAGTTTTTGATAAGTTTCAATCGTTAACCCTTTGCGCTCAAATAGGGTCTTTAAAAAAGATCATCTGAAATCGTACGGCCACTGAGAGTGGCCACGCCATTTTCTATATCAGCTTATAATTTTTTTCGCAGTCTTGTTCCCCCCAGCTCGTATGGTAACTCTGCCCAATACAAAATCCTGCGAACACTCGATAGGTCATCGTCAGTGTTCATAGCATTACTTATCTATGGAAACCTATTTTTTTTTACAAAAGTTACAAAAATGGATAGTTTAAATTATTTTGTAAGTTTGTAAAATTTTAAAATATTTGTAAAATTTTTAAATGTTTTAAATTTGTTATTTAAAAACATGACTATTGGTTATTTTCCATTTAGAATTTCATATG
>JAGFPH010007370.1:0-32254 GCA_018207615.1 Philaenus spumarius | reverse complement strand
TGACGCAAAATAATTACAGTAGAATCATTTTTAATAAATAAATAAAAAATATAAGCAGACTATAAAAGTAGGTAATATAAAAGCAGACTTAAAAGATATATTAATGTATGAACATATATAACGTGTGAGAACTATGTAAGAGATCATTTAAATAATTACGATTGAAGTGAACAGTTAATGAAAACAAGCAGTAATAAGACTATAAACACTTTAATTAGGCAGAGACAATCCAAAAGCAACTTATAATGAAAAAATAATAAACACTTGTATAACAAGTCACAGCATCAGTGTATACATCGAGATACGGAAGGGCTAGCACAGTGTGGCTTACGTGCGAATTTGCACGGAGCGTTCTGAGAGAAGTATGTTTAACAACGCAAGAGAAGGGAAGAGAGGAGAAAGAGAAGTCAAGATGGCGTAGCTAACTCTATGCAAGCTAATTGCAGGTGGTGGAGAATTTGTAAGAAAAATGTAGTAACTCTTAAAAAATCGCAATGAATGTTGTGTTAATGTGGAATAGAGGTGTTTAAGAGTTTGTGAAAACTTAGAAAGTAAAATCTTCCGTATACTTTCTTTAAAAAGTGGACTTGTGAAAAAAGTTGCCATGTGGTCGGACGAACGCTTTAGTAAAATGCAAGTGAAGTGACTTTATCGAATAGAATCAGTTAAATCATAGGTAAAAATACAATAACAACAGGTATCGTGAGTAGATATGGCCATTATTTTTAAGCTTAAAAGTCTGCATTTTTGAAAACATATAAAATTTGAGAAATAACTTAACTTTAACTTTTCACTTATTGCGTCATTCATTTGCAAGATAGGGCTGACAAAACTTTGTATAATTTGTAAATAGTTAATTGATTTATTTGTTTAATTGTTCTATAATGTTGATATCTTATGTTGTAACTATTCATTTTCTAAATATGTTTGAGTAAACAAATAGTTGTTGCCACAATGTCTTGAATTTCTTTATTCAGCCACGAACATCCAACTAGCTTGTACTTTAACAGCCAGGTATCCACCCCTGAGAAAATTAAATTAATTTAATAAACATTTTACAGTAATTGATAATTATGGATAGATAGATGCTAATAGAGCATAAATGAAGTTATATGTGGATTATTATACGTACTACGATTACTATTTTATTATTATTATTATATGAGCTAAGTGAAGGTGATATTAAGGTTTTGAAAGTAAGGTGAATTAAAGTAAGGTGGAGCATAAGGTGTAATTCTACGTTGGAGTTAGGGTAGACATATGATGTGGTGAGTTTAGGTAAATAGTGATTTTTATTATTGAAGTAAGGCAATAGGCCTAAGAGGTGTTTTAAATGATTTAAGGTATTTTGTGAGCGACGACTTCTGGTGATAAGGTGAATAAATGAAAGAGGTGAAGGAGAGGTATTAATGATTGTTGAATAATCCACATATAGCATTTTATTTTTTGATTTGAACATTTTTTTTATTTTCGAATTTTTTACCGAACCCCATTTTTTTTAACACTTTATAATATCATATATTTTTATTTTTGCAACGCCTATCGTTCCAAAATGGCTTTCCCAACGTGGGGCTGAAAAACAGAAGAAGCTAAGTTCATACTAATTTTTATATTTTTAATTTTGCAACGCTTATCGTTGCAAACTTAAAGCTGGGAAAAACACAAAGTTTATATAATGTCTCTATTCAAATAAATGGCGGGCGAATAATCTAAATAATAACTTGAGCGAAAATAACTATGTTAATTGAAGCCCTGGGTACTTCATTGCAGTTATTCCTCATTCAATGCAGAAAAAACTAAGAGCAATTTTGTTCACTTGATAATGTTTGTTAAAACACCAATTTTAAGTTATTATCGTTAAATTTTTCTTTAAAACTAAACTCACCACTATTTTGAATACAAACATCGAAGCTACTTGCACCATGTTTAGGGTTTTGTACTATAAAAGGAAAATCTGTGTGTAAAGTGTATATTATGTTGTAATAAAGTAGGCCTAAAACAGTACCGGTAAAGTGTTTGAGAGCCATTACCTGCATTCTCTGGTCCCTAAAGACCCACTACCAATATATAAATTACACCCTGGTTATTGTTTTATAATTCAATATATAATGTACAAGAAATGTTGTTCTTATTCAACTTTCCGGTTGACATCCATGGTTTGTAAGTCTGATTCGCACTTCTTCGGTTTATTTCGTCTTTAAAATAATGTCACACAAAGAGTGATAACATTTTAAATATTTCAGTTACAACCCCAAAGCCACCCCCAACCAATGACTACATATCAATAAGACGAAAAGTTCCAATGTTAAAAATTCAGCCCAGGGAAGCAGTTATAAAAGTGTGTTTCCGCACACTGCCGCTAGGAGCGCTGTACGTTGAAGTGCAGAAGAAGAGAGAGAGCGCTAGAGCATTTGTTTTCCTCGAAACAAAAAGAATCACAGTGGCGAAACAAATGTGATTGAGAGTAAAAAACCAGTGAAAACATTTTATTCGCATTGTTCGAATCCTGGGATCATCTGCTTACTTCTGCCACTTTGATTACACTGCAGTTTCGTTATCATTTGCAATTGCTTCACCAGCACTTTGTTCTTCAGGCTATAGCCTAATTTATTCTAGGCTCTTTGCAAGTTTCTTTTGGTGAGAGTATCCCAAGCATCTGCAAACATATAAATAAATGCTCTCTTAATTGTAATTTTTTTAATGATGATCCATCGAGTCTGCCTTATCAACGCATTTGACAAACCACGTCAACTTTTTTTCACCAGAATTGAATCCAGATTATTGACGGTACGGATTTTTGACATCAGTATTATTGACTGTCTACTACATATGTTTAAATCTTATTTATAATATGATGTGTATATCAATTAATTACATTTAAAACTGCTGAATGAACACTTGGCAATGGCAGTTAAAGGACCCATTTGAGTCATCTACAATAGGGCCTCTAAGGACATAAATATGCCACTGGTTGAAAGAGGTAGAGTAATTAGCCATAACTTATTCTTAAAGTTTTAATTTCCCTCTTAAAAATGTTTCATTTTATTGAGGTGTTTCCACACATTAGACTCATCAAAATACAATAGCTTTATTGCCCATAATACTTAATCGTACCACTCGTACATAACTGTTTTCCATTATGTGCTTTATTAATGTGTGGTTAAGATTACACTCACAAAGACAAGAATAAGCACATATCGTACATTAAATTTATTCAGTTTATCTACGCAATGCATTATAAAAATGTGCCGTCCAAGCTAGGATGTTCTAGCAGGAATGAATGTACAAACTTTGTGCCGAAACGGATCCTTTACAACATGAATTCGCTTGTGATTTTTAAGTCTCTGTAAATTCACTGTAGTATAATCACACACTGAACATTTTTATATTGTGTTCCACCTGTATGCTTTGCTTCATGTTCCTTAAGTCCCCATCCATTTTTAGTGCTCTATAATCACAATATGAACATTTGAAACGCATTGTTTTGTGGTGATTTGCCATGTGTAGCTTTAATGTGCCCTGTGAATCAGTAACATGGCACATGTGTTGTTTCTCTGTGCTGTGGCTTTTCAAATGTTTTTTATAATTTTGCTGTTTCGAACAAATATAATCACATTCTGCACATAATTGTAACATCAAACCATCGTGCATTTTCATGTGTTGTTCAGGATGAGATCTGAGTGAAGCAGGATAACTGCAATGGTCACATTTTTAAAAGGAGTATCTACGTTTCCTTGGTCAAGAAACAATAAAGCTGAAAAACAAATTGTAAGGATTAGTCTAATATTCAAATGAGAAAGTTCTGTTGTTTGTTTGTCACAGATGGTATGCGTTGGACTGTGTTTTACACGTGCAGTTCAAAATAACCACAATCTAAATCATTTAGGATAAAATGAATACTTTAAATTTATGTTAAGCTCTATCTACTTCTTCATGGCGAGTAGAAGTGCATCTGCGAGCATTCCTCTCACAATCAAAATAATTATAAGTTGGTTCATTAATAATTTCATGTATCGTAACAGCATGCTTAAATATGATGGAGTAATTAAATAAAAAAACATGTTTTTTCTTAATAAATTTTTTGTAATTA
Organism: Philaenus spumarius; assembly: GCA_018207615.1. Lineage (NCBI taxonomy): Eukaryota > Metazoa > Arthropoda > Insecta > Hemiptera > Aphrophoridae > Philaenus > Philaenus spumarius. The sequence continues at coordinate 28,164 of JAGFPH010007370.1, read as the reverse complement.
CATTGAAAAAAAGTTTTATAAGGGCAAAGAGATGAGCAGTACGTGAGGCATACACACGGGCGAGGGTAACCTCTATTACCCTGCGCTTGTGTTACAACCTTTCTCGTCCAACCAATATAAATTCGTGTTCAAAGCATAGACATTTTTTTGTCTAACATAACTGGTTTTTTAAAACAATGAAAATTCCTTGATCTAAAGGGCTGGACATAACGTTTTGCACCACAGAATTGCCAGACATTTGTAACATTTTCCCTCTGTATTGTCGACGTATTTTATTTTTTTAATTTATCATATTTAACACAAGTGAGGAAAGTTAGTGAAGGAAGAGTAGAATTTAATAGAGACCAAAGAGCAGACTACAAGCACAGCAGAAGATTTAGAATCTAAAGCTGGTTTATCTGATGAGAGTATAGATAATGTTGATGCTCACAATACAATAAGTAAAACTAGAAGTGAGGAAGTTGCAATAGTGGAGTACTCTATTGATTCACCTATCACATTTACTAATACTTTAAATACAGAGGTATTGTCAGAGGGTATAGATGAGCAAAAGCAAGTAGCATTAAACAATGAAATTCATAATATTAATGAGCAAGTTTCAGTAACAGTTCATCTGTTCAAGGCAAGTCTGGATGCTTCAAGCGCAAATCTTGCAGTTCCCCACGAAATTATCAAGAATAGATTACTGAATACGAGTTTTATGATAATAGTAGTGGCATCAGGTGATGAAAATAATAGTAGACACGCTGGTAGTATATGGACTAGTAGTGGTTAAGGTATATCGAAGCAAGGCTGCTTAAGGGACTACTTACCATACAAAAGCAGAATGGTAGCTATGACTATCGGTGGAGATATAACGTTAGGAGACAATAGCATCTTAGGTATTGCCTACAGCAATGCTAAGGCAAATCAGAGGTTTAGGAAACAAGAGCTGTATTAACTCCCATATCTCCCCCAACATGATTTACAATGCATTTTCTATCTACAATAATAGGTTCCTCTGCATCAAGTACTATTAGATCAAAAGTGGCCAACATGTGCCATCACAAGAAATAGAAATCATATGTAGGTAATGTTAGTATAAAGAGTGATTTAACATACCCTACTAATAATATGAGGCTTTAGTAATAATATAAAGTTATTGCCTACCAAAGGTCTTAAATACAATTACGTACAAGGAGTTTTTGATACAGAAAATAATACGCCAAGTCAAATAATGATTGTTAATCATAAGCATGAGGGAATTTTCAGCACTCACTTTGGCACCAGAGTTGTATTAAATCCTATAGAGGTTGGTTCATATTTGCAATTAACTCTAACTATAGAAGCACGTTTAGAGAGAAGACAACTAGTTGTAAGTATTACTCAAGGAGAAGAGGCTAGAGGTGACGTACACAAGGCCACCAAAAGTCAGGCCAGGCCCCAAGTCTAAAGGTCTACTGGCTCCCCTCGCTATGGGGCTGGAGTTAGTATCCCCTCCCTAAAATAATAGAAAACTAAACATCTGAAAATCAAATGTTATTTTAGCTAATAAGCTATTTCTTTTTTTTTATATAGAAATATGAGTTTTATTTTTTCAATCTGTTGACTACAAATACACTTTAGGCTTACTCTGACTGAATTTTTATATTATTTTTGTTTAGTCCACACTCTGTGACTACAGAGTAAAGGGCCAGGCAACTTGGTATAGTTTTTGTTTGTTTTGAATTCACAAGCAATCTCCTTTTTTATAAACCTCCAGCGTTGTGTTTCTTTTTTGATACTTTTTGAGAGGGCAGTATTTTAGCAGTGCTATTCTTAAATTAAGCGGGATTCTAAGTTTCGTCACTCGAGGTAGCACGCTGTTTGTGTCACACTTTTTACGTGTGTGTTGAACTTATCATGAACTCTCTTCCAGGAGTGTTAGTTTCCACTATACCCTTCAGGATAAGCCAACATAGATCTGGTTGGCAATGGTAGCTTACCAAACAAGCGGCATGGAAAGCAATCCAATGCATTTGTACTGGGGCTCCAACTCGACCAATCTCTTTCAACTTTTTCGTCGTTTAGTAAAGTAGACTTAAGTGCTGAAGAAGGGAAATTATTTCCCTCAAAGTCTAGTGGGAAAATTTGAGGAAGTTTTGGCGAGCCACTGAAAATTGTTTCAGTGTTATCTTTTTGTGGGAAATTAAGGGATCCTTTGTTCCAATGTCATATGAGTGGGGAGTAGGCTTCGCAGTCTTGTTAGGTTTCAATACTTTTTCTTTATATTTATCAACAGTGTGCTCTTCCTTTTAATCTTCATTTTCACCTTCATTAAAGTTATGAAATGTTTGTTGTTCTTTTCGTGATTCCGCGTCTCTTTTGTTTTTTCCCATTCTTTTGGTGATTTGTGCAGTTAACTCATGATTTTCCAACGTTAGACGTCACTATTTTTTTTTGTATGAAGACAATTTTAAATAAACTTTATCACTAACACGGAATAAAACGAAACGCAACTCAAACGTAACTTTAATCGAGAAACGAACAAAACAATAAGAATATAACACAAAAACGCAAGTGCAAACCACAAGCGCACAGTGCACATACAGCTGATCGACTGACTGGAAGAAAGGGGTGTTCCCACAGAGATAAGATGGGTGCGAGGGTGATGGCGCGTGCGTGACTCATACCTTTCACCGCACTTCGCACTGCAGCAAAGTTCTAATAGGACGCACAAAGCGTTTCAGCCGGAGTATTGACTTCGTACATTTTGTATGGCCTAATATAAATAAAATAATATATGAGAGCCCGGGCCCGATGCCTGATTCGGCCAAAATTATTGAACAATTCATTGTTGATTCATTTTTCATTTTCCACAATTCTAAAACAAAAATCCTTTAGGCCGGGCCCCCCTCGCCCCGGGCCCCCTCACCCCGGGCCCCCCTCGCCCCGGGCCCCCTCACCCCGGGCCCCTAGTTTCAGACTTGGCTGATATGGTCTCTCGGCAGCCCTGGACATACGTGTTGAACTGCCAAGAGTAGTAAGGAACAAATACAATTTAGGAGCTGGTCTAATTGCTCAGAGCGGAAATGTCAAACTACAACTTGATTACAATTAATTAGAGCACGCAAAAAGCCTAAAGAGGGCATGAAGCTATGATAAAATTAACGATTAATCTATAGAGATAAGAAAGTCAAGGACAAATCTGTGAAAGGAGCAGTGATGAATACAAGTGACAGAGTTGAACTCAAAGAAGAAATAAAGGAGTTGAAGCATAAAATGTAAGCGTACATTTAAAAAGGTCTATTCATTAACATAAGAGTGTAGTAGCATTCCCATATAATTAAAAGGTAGATTAGCTAACCCGACTAGAATTATTTCAAGCCCTAATGTGAGATAAAGTTTTTAATTATTGTTGAGATGAAAGCATACAGTCAAGATTTAAGAGATAGAGTAATCAATCTGTAAAATACATCAATAACGTCTGATATCAAGTTGGATCAAACGTTACAAAAAAAATGAAGACTGTAGATCAAGAGAGCATCTTCAAACTGGGATAAGGCAAGATTTACGAACAAGAGAGAATTGTAAATTTTTTAGCGAGTAACCCTGATACTTATTATTTTTATCGCCATTCCGACTAAAGTTATATATTGGTATTTGCTATTGTTGAATTTTTTGTCAGATTGTATTATTGTTATGAATTGTATGACGTTGCTATGCACCTTGCGGTGTTTCTGCAAGAAATAAATGAAATGAAATGAAATCAAATCAAATATAATTACAAATTACCGTCGTCAATAGTCAATTGCATACAGACTCCGTAACATACATGCTCAAAGCAGACTTCAACAATGAAATCAATACTATTAAACACATTGCCATCAACAATGGATATCCACCATCTATTGTTGACAGAATTTAAAAAAACAACTAGAAAATAAGTCTAGGAAACAAAAGGTAAAATCGGAGGATAAATATATAGTGTTACAATTCAATGAAGAGTTACAGCACATTGTCAGCAACATCTTTAAGAAACAAGGATACACTAAGCATTTAAAACAGGATATAATTTACAAAGGGTGATTAACACAAACAGGAATAATAGAGACAAATTTGACAGCACTGGTGTTTATGAATTATCATGCGCCGACTGCCAAATGAAATACATTGGACAGACGGGTAGATTGTTCAAGATGAGATTCAAAGAGCACATCCCCACTGGTAAACAAACTCTACGCCTACAAGGTGTTGAATCCAAATATACTGAACACCTCATCAATCTTAACCACAATTACAATACAACAGACCGTACCTTGATTGAGAATACTCCACCATTGCGAAAAGGGCAAATTATTAAATGGTTTAGAACAATACGAAATATATAAAATGTTTAAAACTAAACCGCATACCATACTTAATGAAAAACTTGGATTTGATTCCAATGTTTTATTTGATACGATTATAACAGAAACAGAGACCAAATAAACACCCCCCCCCCCACCACGTAATTGATAACGTTCTATTGAAAATTGCAACCCAGTGAACTTTGAAGACATCAGTACAGTGCGAGACAGTGGGTCCACAGGACATGTGATTTCTTAATAGTGAATTTTTTGTGTTTATTCTAATTTATTCTGACTGTTTGTGTGTAAATGTGTATGTGATGTGTGACAGCGGATTAATTTCTCCAACGAATTTTAACTTGAAAATAGCGGAATAAGCCGAAACGGCTGTCGTTTGAAGAATTTATACGACAATTGACGATTGACGACGGTAAGTTGTAATTATATTTTATAACCCTGATAGTCGAGGTATAGATATAATTGTTGCAGTAGATCCTAAATTAGCTATAAGTACTTTTTACAACACACTTCATAGAATGAAGATTACATACAAAAAAAAAGAGCTAAAATACAAAGGCAAGAATGTAGAATATATTCAGCAAATAGATTCAAATAATCTTGTATATTGTGATGATGGGGGTAAGAAATAATATAACAACATTGTATGGATGTGCACAAAAGGGTGAAAGATCTTATGCAGGGCAAGCATGCTTTGCTACTGAGCGTGTAAATGTAGTTGCTGGTTACAATGCCGGCACCAAAGAATTAATTTCTTAGTTAGAACATTCCGGTTATATTAATAAGGAATTATTTAATCAATGGGTAGGTGAACTATTATTTCCATTACTAAAACCAGGGCAATTAGTGATAACGGTTAATGCAAGCATTCACAAGTCAATTGTAGTAAAGGAGTTGATAGAAAAAACTGGTTGCACTCTTATGTATCTACCGGTCTATTCTCCAGATTTAAATTCTATTGAACACTGTTGGGCTTATTTTAAAAACTCTATGAAAAATTATTTAAAATGTTGAGTATTTTTGTGATGCAATAACGGGTTAGCTATAGCCTGCAGCTTCTTTCACATAAGGAATACTGCCAATAGATGTAAATTCATCTAAAATCAGTAATAAATTTCATTTCAAATCTGAATTTCCACTTAAGTTAATTTTAATAGCCCAGTTCAAGAACAGGTTAAGAAGCAAAGATGCAATTTTTACATCTTTAGGCTGCACTGACAGTCGTTTTATTACTGTGCATATCTTGAAAATAAAAGTAATTGCATTTGTTGCATTGTGTATAACAGGCAAGGAGAAAAGCTTTAACTGCTTTTCAAAGGTACTAATAACGCTAACTCATCCTTCATCGACAAGAAGCATATAGTTTCGTATTTTTGCTAAAGCATCATTACAAATCATTTGTTGGCTTTGATCTAGCTTTCCAAGCTTTGTGGAACTAATATTTCCTTCAAGTAACAAAGAAAAATTACTTAAAGTTAATTCTTTTTTTTTTTAATACTGTATATTCATTCTTCTGTACTGATCATTCTACAAATTGATTGCCTAAATTATTAGATACTTTCTTTTTCCTCATAGCTGATTTCTGCCTACTACGCCAACCATATAATGTATTTTTAGAAATCCATTGGACTTAGCCAGTTGTGATATAATGCACCCTGTTTTATATGATTCACTAATTATTTGTTTCTTTTGTGCCTCTGTAATAGTCTTTCTTTTGCTATTCTTTTGTTATTGCAACTAAAGATAACGGCAGCAATAGTGAAACCTTCTCAGGTTTATCTATATTTCTTACTTGCTTCTATATCAAAGTCAAAATCTGGCTGACTTTCACTATTTATTATTAAGAATCTTTCAAATAATAGATTATGTTCAATTGGATCTACTTTATGAACTCAGAGACCATAAGCCACTAGAGAAGAAACTGTAAAACCTCTACCACTACCAGAAGCTATATTCGTTATTACAAATTCTTCAATATTACTTGTTATAGCAAAATCTTGACCATAACCAGTGTGACTAATGAATTTCAACTCATCTTGCTAAATATTGAGAATTATTATTCTTGCCTTCTGCAGTTAGTTTATCTACCACTTCTGCTCAATTTATCACTTTAGATTTGTTCTGCTTCAAGTAGAGCACCAGATTAACTGCTCATTATTTAGTGCTACATGATCTAATGCATTGATTTTATGATCTACTATGCTCAAGGATTCCTTATAATGCTCAGATATTAAAGATGCTCTAATACCACTCATGTCATGTACTTTAGCATTAGCTAAATCCCATTTATCGTCTACTCCAATCGCTTTTGGATCAGCTATCATGCAGCTTTTTACAAATGTATGTAAACGCTGTTTAAGCTGCAGAAAAACCTGGTTGATCATTGTCAGGCCATATTACTAAATAATTCTTTTCTAAAGCTTGCCAATTAACATTATCTGCAGCTTTACTACCTCCAAGCAAAGAATTTACATTATACATGGCAGCATTTCTTGTGCTCTATCTGCTGTTTTCTCTCCCTCAACTATAAGTAATGGTAATTGTGATTTTGTACTACTGACTGCCAATTTCTCAAGCCCTTAAATAGACTTCATATCAGCTTCATTAGTAAACCATTTTAAGCTTCACTGATGCTTTCCATTATCCTCATTTTCACAATAACTTACTGAAAGTATTTGTTTTCCAATACTGTCTAAATCAACAATCCTCACTGCATAGCCAAGTAAATGACATGTATTATCACGGTATTCATATGTTCCACCCAGCTCATTCCCCTTCAACATAAATATGGTATATCTTTAGTTGCATCAAAATCTATATTATCTTTAATATTAATAATTCTTAACCATTGATCCATTAACCATTAACCTCCAGCTCCCAAGGAAAGGAAAATGTATTTTATTAATTATAGACAGGTAATTTTCTTTTAAGAGATTAGCACTAAAATATGTTTTAAACGTTATGTGCTGTTTGATTTTACATATACTTTTTTTACAATAGTTCAAGCATGAGCTGCTGGGTCACTATTTGGTGCAACCTCTTGGAGTGTTATAGGTCTTTGTGTGTTCACTGATGGTGTAAAGGTACAGAATCAATGCTGTGTGGGTTAATATTTCATCTGAACAGCCAAATTGGCTTCCCAAATTTTAAAAGTTTTCTTGGGGAGGTCAAAACTATCCCTAGACTCCATTTGCTGAAAGAGGTGAGTGTACTCCTTAACACGTTCACTGCTACGCAAATTTCATTTTTCCTATGCTAGGAGCTGACCTTTAATTTTTTATATTTATAGTCTAAATGAGTAGAAATTACTTTATTTTTTATTTTTGAACCTTTCTACGTAATAACCCCTAATATTTTAAAGCAGACGCACATGTGCGTCCATAGCATATAGGCTTAAAATTGGCATGGGAAGCACACAATGGATTGTGTATTGAAAATACTCCCAATACTGGGGTTGGAGTGCAAAGCATGCAATGCATGGTGTATTGAAAATACTCTCAATACGGGGGTTGGCATGCAATGCACTCTGCGTCGGCCGCTTCTCATAGTGTTCAGTGTCAAACTCACATGTGCGTCCGTCCATGCATTGCTCTTCTTTCTCATAGCCACTTGCTTTGCTATTTAATTCTTTTGACTCTATTATTATTTTTTCATCTTTAACTAGCTTACCATATTGTTCTTTGAATCCTAGATTGTTTGCAATTAACTCTAAAGCTCCCATACTATTATTGCCTGTTGCTTTTGATACAAAATGGAAGATCTCCTTTAACTCCTGTGCTGTGACGAATCCACAAACCCGTCTTTAAATCCATTAATAAACTACCGCATTGCATATTATTGCTTACCTTACGTATCTTACCATTATGATTAATATCATTAGCGAATATTCTTAACAGCTACTCAGTATCATTACTGGTTAATGCCTCCTTTATCAAAAGCAGAAGAAATTATCTCCTTTTTGTACTTAAACATATTGTATGTTGGCTTCCTGGATTGTGTATTAGATTAATATTACAATAGGTTAATTACCTTGTATCATTCCGTCGACAATCCAAAATGTGTCCTGGTTAGGATGACCAGTTTCAATGGTTATACCGTCATCTTCAGATCCTTATTTGATTTATTTCCGCCTGTACTGGCGTCGTCTTCTATATATTATTGGCACATTTATACATTTAATTACAATGTTATTGGACTGTAAGTCATAAATAAATAAATTATAATTATTATCACAAAGACACTGACACAATAAAAACACATAATCATGGTATGGCACCACGAATCGTTACCCTAGTCTAGTTTATTAATGTTTTATTATTGCCGCACTGGTTGAACATGTACACCGGGCGATCGTCAATACCGTACTAAGCGGTCTGTTAGTCAAGCAATCTGAACCCCTCCTTCAGTCGGATCACAGTGTTGTACAATTCGTTGGACCGATAGTTAATCTTATCATTCAATAAGTTTTGGTTTTGGTTTATATTTTTGGTTTTATATTTCAAATTCTTCCAATACTCCAAAATATTCCAAAATTTAACCAACTCATGTGGTTAAAAATCGAAATTAAATCTCTTTACAGGAGAAAAATAAGCCTTAATTACAGTTTGTATAAAAAACATCTTGAACTAATCAATGTAGTCCACCCGTCTCAACTCGATAATATAGTTGGCCAAACAAACTATCAAATAGGCTCAATCATCCGAAGTAAAAAATATTTACACAGGAAGAAATTACATAACCTCGTATCAACACAGAAATCTTTTGGAAATCTGCCAATTATAGACCACGAGTTTTATCCACGCGTTATTAATAAAACAAACATTGCATTAGATAAGAAGGAAGAGGCATTATTGAATAAGGGTCTGAAGTACAACTTTGATAATAATAACAAACTTAGCTTAATTCAAGAGGGCATTCAAGCTGAAGCGGCAATTAAGGCTATTCAGAACGATGATGGTAGAAACACTGCTAGGATCTTGATTAACAATAAATTGCAAAAATCAATTAAATCGCAACATCTAGCCTATTCTAATAACAATTTCAAACATGAGAAAAACATTGCTCGTGGAATAAAACACAAACTGTCATTGAACAACGCTATAATAACTAAAGCGGATAAAGGGAATTCAATCGTATTAATGGATAGAACAGAATACATATAACAACAAAATTAAACACTTCTTTGACACCAATAACATTATAAATGTAAAACAGGACCCAACCAAGAAGTACATTACTGATATCAACAAATGTATAAGCTCGTGCACACACTTATATCCTAAAAAAGATGCCAAGCTATTTAAGATGATTAACCCGACAGCACCTAAGTTCCGGGGATTACCAAAAGTGCATAAAACAGATACCCCAATTCGTCCATTAGTAAACTTTACTACTGCACCTACATATAGAATTTCAAAATTTTTAGACAGAATCATAAGAAAAGAAATTAATTTAAATAATAGCCATAGCATAAAAAATAGATACGAATTGATAGACAATATTATAGACACTAACATAATGCCTAACCATATTTTAGCATCATTCGACATTGTCAATTTATACACTAATGTTCCCGTCATCGAAACTATAGACATTCTAAGTAATAACCTCAAAAAACACTCGCAACTCAGCGCTACAGCACAGAATGAATTAATATCCTTAATTACTATAGTACTTAAACAGAATTATTTTGAGCACAACGGCAACTTTTACACACAAGTTGACGGCCTAGCAATGGGCTCCCCACTTTCAGGCACTCTGTCAGAAATATATATGCATCATTTTGAGGAATCGTTCATTTTTTCGGATAAAAACAAACAGTTGAACAAAGTGATATATTATTTTAGATACGTGGACGACACTTTATGTCTGTTCAACGGTACCACCAGACAATTGGATGTTCTACATAATTACCTGAATGGATGTTCAAACAACATAAAATTCACAATTGAAAAAGAAGCCAACAAATCAATTAATTATTTGGATTTAACAATAAAAATTGAGAATAACGCCCACACTTTTGATATCTACAGAAAACCCACAACCAATGACCAGACAATTCATGCCTCTTCGAACCACCCATACACACATAAACTGTCCGCTTATAATAGTCTCGTTTATCGCCTCATCCATACACCACTCAACACTGTTTTTTATAATAAGGAATACAACATTATCAAACATATTGCCATAGCTAACGGTTACAGGCCTGAAATAATAGACAAATTGATATACAAAGAAAACCTAAAAACCATCAGGCCCGTACCGCTTCTCAAGAGTAATACAACCAAAAAAACATACATATGCATCGAATTCGGTAAGAGACTTGAATTCCAACTCAGGAGAGAGCTTATTAAGCATAATATAATTTTATCATATAAAACGACTAACAAATTAGAAAACTTTTTATGCCTAAAAGTAACTCCAAAGTCAACAGAAATAGTTTGTCTGGCGTATATAAAATAACATGCACTGATTGTGAGAAATTTTACATTGGCCAAACGGGACGTTCCTTTGCCAAAGGGTTCAAAGAACACATACCACGACCAACAATAACTGAACAAAGATCCCACTTCGCCCAACACCTCATGGACCACGATCACAAGTACACTTCAATAGACAATAACCTAAAAGTACTTCATACTTGCAAAAAGGGCTATCTTTTGTCAGCGCTGGAAGAATTTGAAATATACGCCACAACCAAAAATAAAAACCAAAACCAAAACTTATTGAATGATAAGATTAACTATCGGTCCAACGAATTGTACAACACTGTGATCCGACTGAAGGAGGGGTTCAGATTGCTTGACTAACAGACCGCTTACGGTATTGACGATCGCCCGGTGTACATGTTCAACCAGTGCGGCAATAATAAAACATTAATAAACTAGACTAGGGTAACGATTCGTGGTGCCATACCATGATTATGTGTTTTTATTGTGTCAGTGTCTTTGTGATAATAATTATAATTTATTTATTTATGACTTACAGTCCAATAACATTGTAATTAAATGTATAAATGTGCCAATAATATATAGAAGACGACGCCAGTACAGGCGGAATTAAATCAAATAAGGATCTGAAGATGACGGTATAACCGTTGAAACCGGTCATCCTAACCAGGACACATTTTGGATTGTCGACGGAATGATACAAGGTAATTAACCTATTGTAATATTAATCCTTTTTGTAGCTTGAGTTTCATTATTAAATTGCTCCAAAATTTTATTTAAATAAGATTTACTGATGATATTGCTCATATTTCAATTCATGTCTTATGCGATCTTTAAAATCCTCCAATGTAAACGAAAGTTGATCCATATCATATTGAGGATTACATTTTGTTCTATTTGCTTACTATCAGCAAGGGATTCTTTTATATGCGTCTTGAGACCATTTAATTGCTCATATTTTGAAATTATCTTTAGATCTTTGGATGTATACAGTGACAGTTTACTAATTGTAGGATCATATAGTTGCCTTATTGTTAACTTACCAACTATATCGTGTTTCTGTAATGTATCATTAAAATCACCATTTTCTTGTGGTCTGAATACTTTAACTAGCCCGCCCTTGTTAGTTAAAGCGTCTGCTGCTAATTCCATATCATATATAGTTTTGTAAGAATCAATGACATCATTATAGCGGCAATGATTATCTTGTCTGCAGCACTTACTGGATAGTTTTTGATATTGTTTATACAAAGAGACCATAAAATATTTGCTTCCATTCCTGCGTCTTTAAGTGATAATGCCGTCTCTATCCCTTCGGCAGTAACACTAAGATTAGTGTCTTTACCATTTAACTGATCTGACCTCTCTAAAGTATGAATTATTGTAACAAATGACCTTGCAATTTTTCCAAATTATTTTTTAGAAGTGGTAATATCATCCTTATGACACAATTTGCTATCTAAATATTTGTTGTCCACCAGTAATTTGACCCTCTTGGTTCCTAGCAAACCCAAATAATGCTCTGATTTGTTCCGCTAGCTTATTCAACCTCGGATTATGGGGTGCTTCGCTTCTCTCGCAGCGACAAAATCGCTTCACGAGGTAAAGAATGCAGGGTACTTTTAACTATATTTTATGTTTTGTTCGATTTTGGGAGAACCATTCGGACTATAAGGTCATGTAAAAAACTAAAAAGTTTCATTCTTGTACGAAAAAGCTAAAAAAATTGTTATTCCGGTCAAAAAACATGCTTCCAGTTGTCGTATTTTTTTGGCTAACGAACTCGTTCGAGCGACTTAGAATACCAAAGAATGTTCCAAATTTGGACCAAATCGGACGTAGAATGTGGCTATTAGAGTGTGAACACATATATGGATAAAGTTTTTTTAATAACTCCCGAAAACCTGTTCTGTGGACCATGATCAGTGCTCATTTACTGCTCCCGACCTTAAAAGGCACTGCAACAGCTCATCTTTCCTATAGTAATTTGCTAACAATTATTAATAAAAACAAAATTCACTATCCATATTTACTAAATAACTTTAAACAGAATATAATAGTGTTTTCAAGGCATATCGTGTGCGTTCAGGCAAAATTTCATATGTTAAAAACTTACTTTTCAGGAGAAGGAAAATTACAACATTGCAGTATGGAATATAACACTGAAAGGAGAAGGTGTGATATGTAAGATATGTTGTGAGATATTCAATATGGCAGCATTATGTATGTTTCCTTTATTTTTAATAATAAACCTCTCGCTAGCAGAGGTTTACTCGTAATTTTTCCAGTACCGGAATGCTGAAGTAGCCTACTACCCCGGAATATTTTTGAAATATTTACTTCTAAAACCCCTACTTAAATTATTTGTGGTAAACTTAAGGGTGCAGATAATATGCTCACTTTTATAAGAAAAGTACAAATGTTTATGTAACTATTTTTGACTTATATATATCACTTAGCAAATTTTAGAGACCCATACTATTTTGCAAAAACTTGGTAAAATATCTCTTATTTAGTCAATAGCCTTTATGAGAAATTTAAATCCTCGGTAAAAAACTGTAAACCTAAACACATTTTAATTAACTAAATAAGAAATTTAAAAAGTTACATTTTAATGCATCATTATTCACTTTAATAGAATTACTTTTTTGCAGAGCTTTAAATAAAACTAGGTCCAAACTTGAAAAATAATATTAATAAATAAGGAGATATTTATTGTATAATTTATTTTTTAATTAATTAATCGGGAAATTAAATGAGTTATTCGATAATTATTAATCACTAAATGTTGTCCAAATTATATCATGTTTGGACTTATTTTGATTACAATAATCTCATCAATTAAACTTTTTCATACCGAAAAAGTTAATAATTTAAAAGTTAAGAAGCATCTCTGGTTTGTAAACTTTTCGGCCGCTTCGATCCTGAATCATCAGTATCCTATCTTATTTGAAGTCCTTCGCAGAGCTCGCTGAACATCAAAGGCGTGCCGTGAGGCTGGCAAAAGGGTGTCTGGTGCTCCCAAGTTGTCCCATTTCGATTCAGAGCTGACGGATAATGTAAGAGACTTTATTGTAGTTGGCTCGCATAGTTGTAAGGCACTGTAGTGTAAGGATATGTTGAGGTTTTTCGATTGAGGTAAAATTCTGAACCTAGTGTTGAATGAGTGCGATTGAAGGAGTGGATAGTCCAATGCAATGTTAAAACAAAATGTAAAAAAAATTAATAAGAAGCAGTACCGGAACGGCGTTCTAGTGCGTTCCACCTCCAGTAAACCCCTGCTCGCTAGTACGGTACTAATTATACAGATTTAGGTTTAGCAAACTTGTTTTTACCACTCGTAGATTGTGCTGATGTATACACTTTTACTTGTACATGTAATATTGTAGAGATAATAAAGTAACTAAAGAGTTGTTAATCTATGAGGGCAAGTCTTAGCCGAGTTGACCGCATGTTCAGAAGATCCCATTTTCGAATCTCGGCTAGAGACCAGGTAACTTTTCAATTTCAAAGGAAGAAGGAAGTAAAGTAAACGGTGGTTGGCTTGCCTCCAAGCTGATGGGATATGACTAGTTACCTGGTCTCAGGCTTGGGTTTTGCATATTTTTACTAAAGTATTTTTTTACAAAACCAACCGACGCAATAGGCTTGCGATGTTTCACACAAAAAAGATAATATTTTAAGACTACAATAAGCTTAAAAACCAAAAAACTTTCTTCCTATTGGTCAGAAAGATGTAAAATTTTGACAGAACATGCAAGCATCAATATAGATCATACTGGTTCAATAAATTAGCCTATATATTTCAACCTCTAAAGGTAACAATGTTTTAGAAAGATATGTTAGGATTGTAAGCAGCCCAGTTATTTTTTCAATTATTCTGGTAGTTGGCGTTAATATAATATTATATTAAGAATGTGTGTGTTAAAAAAATATAATTATTATATTAGTTCTTAATTATTTTAAGATAAAATAGATTCGAACAGCTCATAACCTACAAACATTAGTTTAAATTTATATTAAATAAAGCAAAATAAACAAAAAGCCATGGCACTTTTCACTGTTAAAATCTGTTACTATGAACCTTTAAACAAATTCACACCACCTGTCAAAATATGAAAATTAAATTCTTGAAAGGAAACTTCAAAAATTGAATAAAACAACTTAAAACTTACATTCTACATGGTTTATTAATTATTCAGAACTTTATGTCTCCTGAATTGATCCTTTCAAATAAACCATTTAAACAGTCAACACTGTACAAAACGAGTTACAAATTCATAAAAATATTTGTAAAAATTGTAATGAAATTCACATAATCCCTGGCGTAAATTATTTGTTGCAACAACTGATATTGTAAAACTATTAGAAGGGCAAAATTTAAATATCATTACATGGTTTTCGTGTGTAAATAAAAAATAAATTTAACTTCTAAATATCTTTTAAGCAGGGCTTTTTGGTGGTTTCTTCTTCGTCTCGTGTCTGCAACACCGATCCTGTATTTTCTGATACTTGACTCCACCGTAACACTGCAGGCCGCTTAGATGTGACCTAGTTCTGGAATTTGAAGGTGTTATACAGCTATCTTCATCGGATTTACCGCAACAGAAACAGAGAGGAACCCAAATTTTGCAACCACACAGTAATTTTTTTCCATGGGTCGCCCCATAGGTGGTACATATCTCACAGCACAATATCACGACTGTAATAACAACTAGTATTATAATGAATGGATCTTGATAATATGCTTCCCATGTAGTTTTGTGCTGGTCTAAAGTAGTATTCTGTAAATTGTCATTGCATTTTTTATCTATAAAAGGCTCTTCAGTTGGTTCAAAACGAGTTGGAAATTCTGTTGTTTTTATGCAGTTGAATTCTACTTGAAAGTTTCCAGCAGTACCACGAGTGGAACTTGGAAATTCAAGACTTTGTTTAAAAAACACTGCAATAAAGAATAAACATAATTTCAAATTCATTTTTAAATAATTGAAAAATAATTTTTACTTCCCACTACATAAATAAAAGTCAAGTTACAGATTCTACAGTTGCTATGGAAACAATTTTATAATCAACAAAGAAAATAATGTGAATAAATTTTCCAAATATAATCCTTACACCATCATGTCTTAGTCATCAATTAGGATCAGTTGTCCTTTACCAATGGCACAGAATTTGCTAGTGGTATTTTCTAACAACGTGTTTCACCTTGTGACCACAGTAGTTAGAAGAATGGTTGGAAAAATTATTTGCATGGTTTAATTTCTCTATTTGTAAATGTATTATAGTTTTAATACCGCTCAGTTGTCTTGTGTCATATTATTTATTTCAGTATTAGTTTACGTTTCTGACAATCACTTAAGTATGGTAGTGAAGAATATAATGCAATATTCATGATGTTTTTGTAAATTTACAAATGATTAATCAAGGGATGTTTCCACAAAAATATGTATACCTAGCTTAAATGAGTAAAATCTATATTTAACAGATTTTTCAATGTTAATAAGATTAACGTGATTAACCCTAGAACACTATCGCTTATAAAAATAACGTTAAAGCTAACGCTTCGTCTGGAGACTACTTTTTTTTAAATTATTAAAAGATGCATAAAACTTACAAAAAAATTTTATTTCCTTACAATATCATTAGTATACATTTAAATTACACAAAAATTATATTTTTGCTTACTTTTTTTTATTTGGCGCATTCAACGCACAATTGTCCTTGGTGCTCACCGCACATTGCCTTCGAGCATTGTTGACAGAAATATTTTGTCATCCTCCTCTTCTTAGCTGGACAGAACCCACAGATTTTTCTTCCTTGAGATTGCGGTTGTCCTGGTTCGGCATCAGTGAGGTCTACGCCCAATATACTTGCTATTGAGGTGCGAAGAGGACGAGCCAAAAACTGGTAACCCATCCGCTGCTCCAGCCATGGCCTCACCAGTTCACTATGCAGCTGAGTGGCAAAATTTCGTCTTGAGAGTGGTTTTTCTTTTGCATGATCTTTGTTACTGGTGTAAATTACATAGGAGTTCACAAGCATAATATTTACCATTCCAAAAAAAACACAAAGGCCATCTTCTTGTCTTCCTACTGCAAGACATTTGACCACACATCTGGTCTAAGGTATCGACGGCCCCTTTTGTTGTATTATAGAACTCTATAATTTCGGGTTTCTTCGAATTTTCATTTATTGAAGGCCTGTCATGTGAGGTTGAAAGCAACAGAATCACTTTTTTCTTCTTTGTCTTGTATGACACCAAAGTCTTAGGACCATCGAAACAGAACATGGATGTCCCAACTCTTCTATCACCAGGATCTTTCATTTCAGGAGGAATTTCAGGTTTGTCCCGTCTTATAGTTCCAACTAACTTTAAATTTATAGGTGGAGCTAAGATATTGGTAGCTAGGGGTATGGTTGTAAACCAATTGTCCACCGTAACATTACGGTTGTTTCCATGAATGGTTTTTGTCAGTTCCTTGACAACAAACTCCCCTTGTGCAGTCCCTCGTAAAAATGTACCTTTCCCTAAATAAGGCATTGCGTCAACGATATAATTTGACCCTGAGTCACACATCATAATAATTTTAATACCATACTTCGATGGTTTATTCGGGATATACATCCTAAACTTACATCGTCCCCTTAAGCCAAGCAGTTGCTCGTCAATTGTCATATAAGAGCCAGGTTTATAGTTACTCTGACAAGCAGAAATAAACATATGCCAAATTGATCTTATGGGCGCAATCGATCTTCTCTGCTCCTATCTACTCTCGTATCTTTGTCGTCAAACCTTAAGCTTCTAACAGAAAATCAAAACGAGCGCAGCTCATAGCAGCCTTATAATGATCACCACAATACTGTGAATTGAACAAAGTTGTTGAGGGCATGTAGTTGTCCTTTTGCGCGGCTGTCAAAATCAAAACTCCTAAAAAAGCGTTAAATTCTTCATTAGAAAGTTCAGAAATAGTCTTTCATTGTTTAGAGTAGTTAGTCTGTTTTCTCATAATGGCTTCATTAGTATGTTGAACGACAGTTCCTTTCATCTCATTTGTAAAAAACACAGAAAAAAACTTCAGATGGGCTTGTTTTATTTTTAGTAATATCTTTGGGACCTTGACGAATATGTACTATGTTACGTGCTGCTGTACGAGTTCTAGGATTTACTGGGGGCTGGTTAGACCACAGATGCCCGTTTTTCCCTTTCATAGACACGTTATCACAAATTACATGATAGCTGAATCATAATACATAATGTTGAAGTGTCAACATTTGGGCCAGGGTCAATATCTTGGGGGATATCTTGTACTAAAGGTTCTGCACTTACTGGAGCGTGGGCGATGACATACTCAATTGTTTCTGCGATGGTGTCTCTCTGATGTCCCCTCAGTGGAAGTTCAAGTTGAAGGTCATCTTCATCACTCGAAGAATCTGAGCTTTCATTGGAGGGGTTATAATGAGGATCCATATCCGAATCATCACTGTCCAAACCTGAATAGTATGCCGTATCACGCTGTTCATCTTCCTAGCTCTCGTAATCAAAACTTTCATTTAATAAATTTAAAATGCGTTCATTTTCCTCTTCATCCATATTGAATCACGACAAGAAAATGCCATATAATCAGTCCTATTTACAAAGAAGCGAAGAAATAAAAATTATAGTTTAAAACGACACGAAGAAGATACTATATAATAAGTTCTATTTACAAAAAAGTGAAACCAAAAACATTACTGTTCAAAACGACACTAAAAATACTTTACAATTTAAAACGACACCAACATTAATGCTTCGTCTACTGGACGACGCAATGTCACGCCAAAAATAATGTAAAGGCTAACGCTTCGTTTGTCAGACGACGCAAGGCAAAAATCAATAGTCAACGAAAACACAGAGCGATATAGATGTGCACGTGTCACTGTCTCAAGGCCAACTGAAGGTATTGGGAGAGGGGACGCGATAGCTTCACAAACACCTGCTGGAGGGGAGAAAAAATGGCGCGCGTAGTCTCACAGACGACGCGTTAGTGTTCTAGGGTTAAGAGTTAACGGCGGTTCATTAACTGTAAAAACGAACTTAAATTGCCTAAATTAACATTATTATTTGAAGTAAAATCAAAACTTAGCATACGAAAACAACTGTATATAGTGTATATTATTCTGCTTGTACAATTTTGTGCTGAAATACATATTTTTTATATTATTTATATACAAAATAACAAAAATTAAGTCCCACTTTTAAAAAAACAACATATAATATATTATGTATTTGAATCATTACCTACTTTAACAATAGGTGTAGGCTTATAATCATTGATTATTTAATGTATTATGTTTCACAATCGATGTCCAGCGTAATAGACGAAGTGGGCTAGGCCCAGAGCCGGACAGTTGCGGCCGCCTATTGCGTACAATTTTGGGGGGCGCAAAATTGAGAATTTTTTAATTTAGTGATGGAAAAAGTGTTGTTTTAAACTGTTTAACGGCAATATTCTACAGTATTGGATGACCACTGACTAACCCGATAAGTTGTCCATCCTCACTAGCCGTAAACTTATTAGACATTGTAGATATTATATCCATAATATTCATACTACTACAGCACTCTCTTGTAAAACTAAAACTAGTGCCCAAAAATTGCTCTGTTGCGTTCCGCGGTCCGCACTTAACTGCTCTCAGAGGAGTCGTCCAGTTGCGCAAAGCGCACTGCGGACCGCGGAGGTGTCTAGAAAAACAGCCCCGTTCTATTACATGTTGTTGAATAGGCTTTGCAGTGCGCTGAGAAAGTGCGGAGCTAGGAAAACCAAGCTTAAGGCATTTATTTTAAGATAATATTTGGTTAGATAAAAATTTTATGGACTAGCGGATCAATATTTTGCTACCCTTTGTATGTTTATGTTTGAATTATAATTGTATTTTCTTTAGGTTTTACTTTTGCCAGTTAGACTAATGAAGACTGGGGAGTAGCCTAGCTCTAGACCATGTAAGCCGAACGTCAACCACTGTAATATAATGTGTCTCGTAATAAGTACAGTGCTAATGATTTAGTATTGGATGATGTCGACGAGTTAAACTTAGAAAACAGAGTTAATGCTGGCTTCAGAAATTGTTTCTGAATGACATCTGCTGATTTTGAGATCTTATTAAGAAATATTGGTCCTAAAATATTGAAGAAAGACATCAAGTTCAGAAAAGCAATCCCTGCCATGAACGACTAGCTGTTACACTACGATTCCTTGCTACAGGAGATTCTTACCATTCTCTCATGAACACACTTTTAAAATTTGAAAACAGATCATAGCTAGAACATTTCCTGAAGTTTGTGATGCATTGATATCTGGTTTAAAGGATTGTATAAAGGTTAGTTAAAAATAAAACTACATATCAAACACGTGAATTAAATAAATTACGAGAGAAAAAACATAGACCAAGACCCGGGAGTTGAACCAGGGACCTTTAAGTTTCCGTCGTAATGCCAACTGAGCTACCCTGATCGCTCCAGATATTGGTCGATGTTATCTCACTTGTAAAGTTTTACTGCAATTATTGAATTAACAGATTGAATACCTCGTGTATACGATATTTAAAACAATCTCAATTCTTATTTTGCAGCTTACAGTGGTGTTATTATTAATTGTAATAATAAATAATAAATAAAGTTGAGTAAAGTAAATCAGTTATTATTTGAACTCAATTAGGTAGGTTATCAGCTGTTTAGAACCAATGATTTTCTATTAATTTAGTTGTAGCATAGATCATGAATAATAAATACAAATAATAATACAGGTTATCCAAATACAATGGTTGTAGCATACTGATGCCTTTTTAAAACTCAGAATGTAAACAAAATAAAAGTGTAAATCAAATATTATTTAACTTCACAGTGACTTAGAACTTGAAATTATCTTTTAAATATAAAAAGAATTATTAAAATCGGTTAAGTATTAACTTTAAAAAGTAAATGAATAAAAAGCAGGATTTTTTAAAATATATAGAGTGTATGTAGCCTACAATAAGTTCTTTTATTCTTTATCTTTGGACTAATTATTAAGGCGCGGCCACACTAGCGTGGACGGTTGCTACGCCTCGGATGAAAGACCTGAGCCGCGGACGTCCGTCGCTAGGTGTTGGCCACACTGGAGATACGAAATGAGAAACGTAGCTAGCCAGTAGTCTTCAGGATGTCATCGCGTCTAGTGCGTGGTTGGGCATCATCTCTGCATGTACCTTGGGTTGACGATTCTTCTAGTGATGAAGAGTTACTTCTCCTTTCCTTATTAAGCAATAATTTAATTGCTACTTACAATCTTGTTTTAGAAGCACAGCGATTTCTTGCCACGCCAACTCTTTCCTGTCAATATTACGGTATTCTTCACTAGATATATCGTATAGACACTTATATTTTAGCACAGATTCTATTAACTGCTCCATAGCAAGACTCCAGAACAACTAAAACAAACTAACCTCAAAGCAACACTGCACTATCAGCTAGCATAAACAACACAATCATCAGACCGATCGGAGCGGACGTATCTCCGAGATACATTCCTTGGCCGGTGCGCGCTACGTCCACGTGATACGTCCGTCGCCGTCCGCATCAATGTGGCCACCCTTTTGACCAGCTATGTAACTCAAACGGAAAGATACATTTTTGGGGAGGCAGGGCGTCGCTAGCGTCCAGAGCATAGCGATCGTCCGCGCAAGTGTGGCCGCGCCTTTAATCTACACAATCATTTATTTAGTACCCACATTTTTGTCAAAGTTAATTATTTCTTAAATTCACTAAGAAATTGTTATAAAAAATTTTCATAAATAATTGTTATTTTTTACATAATCTCAAATTAATGCTGGTTTTACAGTTACGTACTAACTAAACTAAAACAACAAAAAACTAACATCCGGTTTCCTGATTGCTCCTTCTTTACATACATACAATAGAACGCAGCATAAGTATACACTTTATACAACATTTGCATTGCTCTCCATAAATAGTGTAACAATCTTATATTCGTGGATAATATTAGCCCAAAAGTTTATTATTTACATATTAGTTCCCTAAGATATGAATCCCCAATAGTTCCCCATCTTTTACCATTCTCCTAAAAATCTCCACGGACCCTTCAAAGTTCAAAATTCCCGAATTGGGGGAAATACCCACAGTTTGGGAACACTGGCCACAGGTGCCCGGCCGGATCATCCCCACTACACCATGCCGTGTGGCTTCCTTTGATCCCGATCAACAACCATTCGGCTTGGGTTCAGCACGGCACGAGGCCGATCGGCCTACTTCCTACTTCGGCACAACTTGAGGATGCGTTCACATTTGCCGCGCGTCAAAGCCTACCCATGCCACTTGGGCATACTTTGTAATGTAAAATTACTTAAAAAATGTAATTACTTACTTCATATATTAATTAGTTGTATTGAGCTCAGGGGTGCCCATCCCCCCCTAGCCTCATGGCGCCACCCCCCCCCCCCCAAATGTAGATACCCCCTGCCATTATAAACAATAAACCTTAACCTTAGTAGCTCTTGTGTTGTGACAATGAATGACCTGAACCTAGCGAACTATACATATCTACAATACTAATCCAATCAGGAATCAGAGATTTTGTAGTGTTTAAATAAAAAAATATATAATGGAGTAAGAAATAGTTTATTGTAACAATGAATTAAACAACAGTACAGGGAGTTATTAACAATAATTAAAATGATAAAATATAACTGTATAAGTTAGCAAAGTTGAAGATCTTATTGACCAAAATCAGTATTTTTGCTGATACATTGGCTATTTCTTAGAAATTTAAAATTAAAACACGAAATTGTTTGTACAGTTTTCTATAAATTTAGAATTTATTTTTTCTAACTTCTGTGATTTTTTGAATGATTTATACAATAAAGTAGTGCCGTATTCTTCTTGATATTGCTAATGCAAATTGGTTAATTATGATGTCATTTGGAATTTCTTTGAAAATGTCTTTTTCAGAGGCTAGAATTAATAGACTAGATAACCACTTGTCACTCATACTGCTGCGAAGTCGATTTTTTTACAATTTTCAGTCTATTCATGGTTCTCTCGACAGAACAGCTAGTGACTGCCAAAGAAAGAAGAATTCTGTACATTACAGTTAAATTTGGGAATGATGACATTGGACCATTGTAAGGCCGAATAAAACCTTGTTTCATCCACTGGACTGCCATCCTCTCATTTTCACGTTTCTTTTTGCTTGAAATTCTTTCATTTTGGACTGTCTCTTCTTCATGGCTTGATGACATCTCACCGTCTGATAAATTATCACGTTTATGAAGGATGTCTGAAATGTCTACTTCTTTATGCTACTTTGTAAAGACTACTGAAAGTCTCAAATTCTTTTTTTTAACTCGTTTTTAAACTTATAAGATGTTTCTTTTTACAATGCGCCAACCACTTGTCGTTGCGGTGCACTGTGTTACATAACACTTCTTAACATTTGTATTCGACCGCTTTTTTCAACGCTCGAGGCATTATTTAAGTCAAAGTAATCTTATCTACTTCACACTGCACTGAAGCTGAACTGACTGACAACAGGACACTACTCTGTGATGGAAATGAAACAGCTGGTCAGCAGATGGGGTTGGAGGGAGGGAAGGAGCAGTGATAAGTCACACAACTGTGTTTATTTTGGAACCTATGGCCTTGAACGAAGCAATAGGAATTTCTAAGTTCGCGCGGCGGCAGGAGACGGGAAGGGGGTTGGGCATGACCACACCAAGATTCTACCGAAACCGAGAGAATTATACCGACAATGAACAAAAAATATCTTAGTTATAAATAGGTAGATTATTTACTGTACAGTATAATACATTTGTATAGCAATACATTTGCCAATAATATTAATGTATTATTGTCATCCTACCATACATACACGAAATTTCAATTGTGATTCACAAATTGTCTCATTTATTTATAGTTTCAAAAATTCCCCCAAAATTATAAATCCCCCAAAATTTGTTTTGATGGCGCTCTGAGCGCCATCCTTGATTCATAATCAAAGGCGCCATATCATCTCCCTTCTGGGCAAGGTCTCTAGAAAGGAAAGGTTACCTCATAGCATTGAAGAAACAATACTATAAGCCCCAAAGCAGAATGTGTTTTATCTTTCTGCAACGGTTGATGGTAAGACTAAAAACTTTCTGCGAGTGCGAGCGTTTTAGTAATAACTTAATCATAGAGGTTTTAGGCTAACAACAGACGAGACACCGGTGTACGGGACACTGTCCAGGTGTCCCAGCTTCTCGCGGGGAGAGACACCGTAGAGCCACAGAATCTGGTAGCGCGCTACTCAGTGTCTCATCTGTTGACACACATTTAATTGATAGTACATTTAGTGTCCCGTACACTAGTGTATCGTACACAGGCGTCTCGTCTGTTGTTAGCCTTACAGTTGTATAAATAAGCAATTCATACATGATCAATTCTTTGTGTATATTGAACTAAGTAATTATTTTAATTTCTATAAAATACTTTATAAAATTATAAATGCCTTAAAACTTCTTTAATCCTTAATTTAATTTTATATATTCTTTTACTGTATTTTGAAACATGGCAAGGATTCATTCAAATCCTCTTGGATTCTCCTTACATCTTTGGATGTTACTGTTTGGGACATGAATGTATTTTTTGAGACTGGTTTGAAGTGGTTGTAGTAGGTATTGAGTCCCGTATTTCTGACACAGGGCAAAAATAACCATTAATTCAACTAGGCCTAATTATTTGTAATAAATACAATCTCAGCGTATGCCCGCGAAAAAATTCGATACCCGAATACAATTTGTGGCAACTGTATAAACTATAATTATTGAAATATTATTTAAAATACAATGACGATTGTCCACACAAGAATACGACGTCCAAATATTATTAGCGCTAATTTTACAAAACGCAATTTAATATAGGCTACAACAGCGTATGTCCGCGAAAAAGCTACTCCTGAGAACAATCATTTGTTCTTGTTTCTATGAAATACCGGCGTTAAACCCTAATTTAAAATACAACGGCTAAGGTCCCGAAAATGTTGTTTAGATGACACTTGTAAAATTCGGAATAAGTGGAAATTAAATGTCACTATTAGCAGGAATGAAAAACAAATAAAATAAAGGCACGTCGTCGGGACTCCCACAAAAAAAATCACGGGATAACGTAAATCCCGAAAATTTCCAAAAGGTTTTACCTCTAAAACAAATAGAATTATTATAATTTAAATACTTTTGTTATCAATCTATATTATTTTTAACTTTTCGTCACAGTAGACACCCTAATTCTATAAATAGACATAAGAAACTAATCCATAAGTGGTTGACCTTGAACCTACTTTACCTTCTTGTGTACAACTAAGCCTTCTAGTGAATACAAATAAAACAAAAAGCGTTTACTTAACAAACGAAACAATTGCCTGAACATTTTATTAGGGAAAATATCTACATACATCAAACTAAGAAAGTTTTACATTTGTTCCTACTGATATTTATTGTTAAATGCTGAATTGGGTATAAATGCAGAGAACGTGATTTAAAAATTTACAAATACCGGACATTACATTCAAAATACGGAGAACTGGCAAGTCCGACAATGATATAAACTGAGTATCTCTCGGTATCGAGTTTCGGCTATGGTTTTCGATACCGGTACCAAAGAAAAAGTATCGGCGGTATCGATAATCGACC
This sequence comes from Philaenus spumarius, assembly GCA_018207615.1. Classification (NCBI taxonomy): domain Eukaryota; kingdom Metazoa; phylum Arthropoda; class Insecta; order Hemiptera; family Aphrophoridae; genus Philaenus; species Philaenus spumarius. Next base: position 2,687 of record JAGFPH010007370.1, on the reverse strand, counting down.
CATCCCTAGTTTATGACCTGGAAAAAACGTTTATTCTATACGAAATCTTTCTGCAGCCCCCATTTTCGTTCTGCGACAATGTCGCACCGTCGCTCTATGTTCTGCTTTGGGGACTATAAGAAGCGAAACCTAATGGGTTTTAAGCGGACGCTTGTGTGGTAGTTCAGATCGAAGTCACTCGGAGCGCCACCAGTCTTTGCTGCTCCTTGAGACGAAACTGACATTATAGGCAGAGTTTAAATTTCGCCACACCACCAGACCGCGAATATATCTGCCTCTTGCACTGTCTGGCACAAACTGCTTTGACCTCCTTTCAACATCCCCAACGAAGAGAATAATTTAGTTTTCGTTTTGGAGGGAGCAAGCACATGTTTCAATATTTGGCGCACGTTGCAACTATATTATACAGTACTGTTGAACAATGATTTATTATTGATAATGTTTTTAATAACCAAATTATAAAATGTGGCATTAATTTAATACTTTATTTAATGAATTAAAAACAATTTTAAGTAGTAAATGATTTTTTTGTAACTTACAATTATTTTTTTGTAACTTAACGTAAAAATGTTATGTCAAATACTGTATAAAAATTATCTTAAATCTCCAATTAACATTATTTGAACATGGGTTTTTCCTGAATTTGATTTGATAATCTATTACTGTAAAATATTGTAAAGTCTTCTAAGTTTGTTTGTTGAAAAAATATCCCATACAAGGTAAATGTAAAATATGCATGCAACAGTAATTAACAAATAAACACTTTATTTCGTAAAATCGGACTTAAAATTGGTAAAATATTTAACGAAATATACAAAAACTTAGGTAAAATTGCAAAACAGTTTTTGTTTTGACACCAAACATACTATATATTTCAGCCTTTCTCAAATAAGGTGTTAGATTGTTCATTACTGCTTTTGGGATATTTAAAGCTTATAAAAAGTATTGTTTTCCAGGCAATACTTATGACAGTTTGGCGAAAAAGCTCTAAAAGATTTATTTTTATGGTCAATATTTTTAACAGGGAGAAAAAAACCATAAACAAATAAATAATAATAATCTTTATATAAACTATTTACAATCGATCACGTAAGCAACAACTCAAATAATTCAAAGCAAAGTATTGTACACATAGACTACGAAATAATTATACCGAGTGTTCCATAACTAGGTGTACGCTTATTCTTAGCGTAAGGGATTGAGCTACCGTAATGTAAACAAGTAGCACGGGTTATGAGCTTCGCTTCGCTCGCAGCGTAAAAACTCGCCCATCGGCCTCGGATGAGAAGATGCCCCCAATTTAAAGTCCACCACGTGGCTTTGGACCAGTTACTTTTATGTTATTTTACGTTTTGGTCGATTTTGGGGAAACAAAGCTAGCTATAAGGCAGCGTAAAAACAAAATGTGCTGATTAACATCCTATATTTATGTTTTTAGAAAAAACTCTAAAAAAAAAACATTCAATCACGTAGGAAAATCTACAAAAATCTATTTGCAATTTTACAAAACGTAGAGGGGGCGATAGTTATGGAACATCCTGTATAACCTAACATTTTGTCACAATAAATAATCACCATAAATATACACATACATACATTGGAAAACAACATACACACAAATATAATGTTACAAAGTTCTTAAGAAACCAAGCATACACAATTTACAATCACTAGTGGGGTTTGCATGAATTTGTTATTTTGAGTCCCCAAACCCCTCTCACTTTAAAATAGGATTTACAAAACTTTTATAAATTAACGAAATGATTTACAAACGCAATAAAAAACAAATACTAAAATATACTTTATTATGAAAACTAATGAATAAAAACGTGAATCCAGAATAAATAAATAGAATAGCGTGATAGGACCAATGGAGAGCATAGCAGTTGTTTACGTTTACGCATCGACAAAACTATTTGGTCTCTGTGAAGTTGACACTAGGGGCGGGCACGTAATGTACAGTCCCAATAAAGAAGGTACAGTCCGCGCGGCGCTGGCGGTACCTGTTGGCCTCGATCCAAACTAGGCATTTTCGATTGTTGAAAAGTGTTACCTCTGATAACATGGGGGTTTCGCTTCTTATAGTGTTGTTTCTTCAATGCTCATAGTCATGTAAACAAACTCAAACCCTTCGACCCGTTCCCTGTCCAGTGACGTCATCTGTAGTATAAAAACACCGCGCTACCATGAAAGATGTATGTTTCGTCGTACAAATCACCTCATTTTTTTAAAAATAGATGTATTAAACTATTTTTGGGGTTGCAGTTTTTTTAAATGATACTTACACATTTCAACATTTGTAATTGTAAGAATATATCTTAACCTTTTCAAAAACATTATGTTTATGTCATTAATTTGCAATTTACAATAATACCAAAAGTATAATCATACAAATTTTAATTTATATTTTTACTGACTAAAATTTAAAATAAAAAGCTATCTTGGTAATACATTTTAAATCATATAACTAAAAAGCAGTCATTAAAATTGTATTTAATATTTTTTACAGAATAAAAAAGAAAAAAATGCAATCACGATAATACATTTTAATCTATATATATAAAAGCCAAAACCCACTGACTCACTCATCACGATTTCTCAAAAACTACCAAACAGATTTGAATGAAATTTGGTATGTAGCTTCCTCTAGGGCCATAGGTGCTCACTAAGAAACGGTTTGAAAAAAA
>JAGFPH010007369.1:49866-66096 GCA_018207615.1 Philaenus spumarius | reverse complement strand
ATTAACGTCTCGTAATTTACTTCTCTGTTGTAATTCACTACTCTGATTTAATTTACTTCATTGGTGTAATTACCGTCTCTGGTATAATTCACAACTCTTGTGTTATTCATAATTTGCGTCTCTGGTGTAAAGTTTCAAAGTTGTTCTGCTTATTGGCTTATCCAATCTAATGGAACTGTACATCAACTCTCATAATGAACATTACATCAACAGTGGTAATAATTTTAACCATTCTTTTCTTAAAACAATTTGCATCGGAAATAATTCTACGTTTGAACAATCATGATTTTGTATGGATGGAATTTTACTTCGTCGAGTATGATGCGATGTAGCAAACGACGAGACAGATCATAGGTTAGTGCACGATGTCTAGTAAAGACTTTGATTCTCACATTGGTACACTTTCCACTTCTAGACCCATCGAGGCAGGAGTTCCCCAAGGCTCAGTTCTTGGTCCGTTTCTGTACCTTCAGTACACTAACGATATGCCAGACATCCTCAAAATGTCACTGTGACGTTTCTGTGTTCTACTATAGGACTCTGAAGTCTGAACCTGGAATATGGCTCGTCGGTCATTCAACATCAGTTGGATGCCCTACAGCCGTGGCTCAGGATGTGGAGAACTGCAGAGAATACAGACAAACACGCTTGACTCTAAATTAAACCTGTCCCACCACGTCAATCAAACTCTGTCAAGTTCTAAATCTGCCCGTGGCAGACTCCTTCCAGTCATAAACGCCAAGAGCCCTCTACCACTTCGTATCAGATTGTCCATGTACAAAACCTACATCAGACCAGTACTTACGTACGCAGCTCAAGCTTGGTATTCTCTACTATCTGTTTCTTGGAAGAAAAAGTTGGATTCCTTCCAGATCAAAACTCTCCGTTGGATCACCAACTCCCCATGGTACGTATCGAACGCTACCATCTCTCAAGGGCACAAAATCCCCACACTCGAGGACTTAATCCTAAAATTAACAAATAGACTCAAACACAGAGCCGAAGGGTCTCGATACACTCACATCCAACAAATCATCACTGATCCTGCACCTCTGCAGTTCAGAAGAAAACGTCCCTTATATCTGGTTTACGAACCACCATAAGTATCCAAAAATCCAAGCTCAATTCTTAACACCACACACTTTCGTAGCCAATCCCACGTATTCCATAGATTCACCATCTTGTTCTCACACAAAATGTATTCCAAATTTAGTCAATAAAAGTTTCAATAAAGTCATTTTTCAGTTTCAGACAAGCAGCCATTGTAGATGCTGTCTTAACACCAAGATTAATGTCTTTCCAATTTGATAGATTGCTAGAAAATTTTCTGCTCTCCGAATACTTCGGAAACAAACAGCTGATTTCCTCTTCTTAACTGAGTATTGCTGCGATCAGGACAACATCGGACTGTAGGCAGTAAATACGTTCGACAGTAACAACTGAATCATTATATTGTTGACAGGAACGTGATACTTCAGATGTTGATGCACCATGGACACTGGACAGGGACGGTTTTAGAGGAAATGACGCCCGAGGCGTACATGAAATAATGCGCCCTTTACTATTATTTTAGAAAATGTATCAACATTTTGTGTAAGAGATTTAAGAGGTATATGATAATAGCGGTCGGAAATAATATTTTTTTTTGCATGCAATGAAATATTTCTTTTTTTACAAATTTTTGTCACGAACTTGTGACATTCAACTTTTATAATCAAAGAGTTTTCTAACGTATTAAGATATTATTACATAAAATTCACTTTACGAGCTTTGGCCTGTGCAAATTGCTCGATTGTTTTGGACAGATCAAGCTGTCTACCTATTTAGTTTTCAATCGACAACTTAGTTTAGTTTGACTTATTACATCTAACGGATACAACACTCACGCATTCAACCTATACACATAGCCTGCCGGCCTAGACATTTGGTCAACGCATAGCGAAACCGCGGGAACTCGGCGTATTGAATTCAACAAATGTCTCTATTTTTCACGACTGTACGAATAGAATCGTAACAGTAAATGTGGTTTACTTTAGAGTACTTTCAAAAAAAGTAACATGTAAAAAGTGTTATTAAACAGTAGCGCTTTGTAGAAAAATAATAAAATTATAGAATGTCGAATTAATAGAATTTGAAGTAAATTTCAAATTGACAAACTATATAGGTGTTTAATAATCTTTTCGAAAAATTAAATATAGTAGAAATTGGGTAACTTTAAAAATATAAGGCGCCTATTTGAAACAATCGCTCTCCAAAACTTGGCGCACTGGGCCACCGCCCTGCCAGCCTCGCCCTAAAACCGGCCCTCACCATTTATGCTAAACATAACCATTTAAAGTAGGCCTACTCATTGTGATCTTCTCCAATACTGCTCGTTTCAAAATCATGCATGAGTTTGATCCAGTCTGTATAAAATATTCCATAAAATAAATAAAATAACACAAAGTTAATTAAATAATAATGTTAAATTAATGTTGTAAACGTTTTAGTCACTTTGCAGGCCTGGGCACCCGCGTTGTATGAGATTAAATCGGAACCATAAATCTGTTGTTCCCTTTGTTTCAGAAATTACAACATAAACAGACTCTGCAAAGTGAACGAAGGGAGGATAAAAGCAATATTTAGAATTGCCATATCGTAAAATTGTGCTGAGCCGATGTCAGAAGTTGTCCATCAATAAAACACACTTCTTCTTTTATAGTTTAAATGTAATAAAAATGCAATACTTGTGTAGATAGGATGTCCCTATTTGCTTTGTTGGTAACTTGTTTTATTAGTGTGAGGACACCTTGTTAAAAGCCGATACATTTAATCTAACAACGAAAGCAGGCAATTTTATAATAATGCAAATTTAATTACACTAGTGCAGTATAATCAGTACTATTTGTATCTGAAGCAATGTGGCTGCTTTCGTTGAAGTTTGTAAACCTTAACTCTTTGAATATTTATTGAGATAACTTGAACATTGAATTGGAAATTACTAATGTACTTTTATAATGTGTTCATTAATGGAAACGTCTAAGGTTATCTTACGTTGCCACCTGCGTACTGTTCAACCAATTATTAAAAATTCTAAAAGGTAAACTGAGTTAGAACAGAGGTCAAATAGAAGCCCAGTAGTAGTTATCATAGGCGTAACAAGGACGACCGTATGGGGGGGGGGGGTTACAACAATTAATAGGGTGGGAGGTTTGGAAATTTTTTTATATTAAGATGCAAAATAAAATGTTTCAGGCTTCCCAAAAGTACTTTAAAAAGATATAAGTATGTATCATTTTCCAATTCTAATTGTGATTCAGGCCTATTTTAGAAAAGCAACCATAACTCACCCCCGCCAAATCTTTCCGTGCGTTGCCTCTAACCCCATAGGCTTGGAACACACACGGCGTTTTTTCGTCGGCTGCGGATTAGTTACCGTCACCGCTCATAAAATTTAAAGGGTGCACACTGGCCGGTAAAATTTCTGACTCCGTCTAAAAGGCTTATTGGGATTCATTAAACTGAAGTGTCTAGTTCATCAATCACGAAGTGTGATGTAATATATTATTTCTTTTAATGTTTTATTGATATGAACAGAGAGCAACTCTCGCTTTATTGTTATTCCGTCGCCGATTGAAAAGGAAGCAAAAACATATACTTATTTTTGTTCATCCAATCAATAAATAAAAGAAGAGAAGGTTTTGGAGCATTCTACACTGTGATTTCTGATTTGAGGAACTAGAAGAAACATTTTCAATTATTTAAGAATGCGGTTTCGTCATTTAACGAACTGCACACGCGGCTGAAGGATAGTATCCTACGAAAAAAGTACTAAAATAAGGAAAATTGAGGTGCATTTAGTCACGCTCGGCGGGGATTGTGGAAAATCCGTCGATTGTAGTGGCAGCGAGCGCCTATTGTCAGCGGGAAATAAACCGATCGTTTATTTTTCCGACCAATGTGTATGCTCTAATATTCTCCTTTGCGCCACTGTTGATATGATGGCGATTTCAAATAATCCGTGGCGGACGAAAACTCCGTGTGTGTTCCAGACCACACACTATACTGTATCGTATATCAAATATAGTGCCAGTGCCCAATTCGACCAAAGTTAATGTCAGCAATAAATTATTGATAATTTATTGTAGCTTGACATTTGCATAGGTGTTGAAAACAAGTTACTCTTAAAAGCGTAATTTAATGTAAAAAAAGTGCGAAATATTTTTAACAATGGGGGGGGGGGGTTATAACCCACCAACCCCCCGGTTACGCCTGTGGTATTTATGCAAGTTACAAGCAAGTACCAGAGGACAGGTTTAAACATGTGGAGTTCGTGTTATTTCATTTCTTCAATGAATGCATAGGAGTAAATTCAGGTTTTTGGGGGGGGGGGGGGGGGGGGGGCAAGAAATATTGAGGACCTTCCCTCCCCTCCCCCCAGAAAGAAATTTTCTACAGCTTTCATATTTCTTTACCTCTCAATCAAGTTAAAAATAAAGTTAAATCAAATTTGAAATTAACCTGATTTTTAAAAGATTGTTGCTTTTCGCCTTTTCCTTTTCTATTTCTTAAAATTATAGGAATAAGAAACAACTTTTAAATGGTCTAAGCACGTGATACATTGTACTATTACTGAATAAGATGTTATTTGTTGTCAAGTCAGTAAAACGTAGAAGTAGGCCTATAAATACGCGAAGGAAAAATCAAGATTGGTAAAAGGCAAAAGAGTAAACATTGCATTATAGGTTAAAATTAGGTTTATTAAAACTATTTTAATTTCAATTCAACTCAACATCTTTAAATCAACGGTTTACTAAATTTAAATGTTTCATTTGAAGTGCAGCCTGCGCTTTTCTTGTAGATCGAAATCTGTTATCACCTTTTCGATATCAATTTCTACATCCCTCTCAATTGCCGAAAGGGCCAATGAAGAGAATTGTTAGTACAAGTCTGAATAAATGAAATACGATACAAAGAGCTTCTTTTACTTGTTTTCCCACAAACTCGGCCAGTCTTACATCAAATGATTTCCCTCTCAGGTGTGCATACTATAAAAACAATGAAGTTCGTCTACAAGTTTACCTTCGTCTAATTTATAGAACTTGCACGCTTCACTAACATTCGATGCATCCACTTCATTCGCACTAAGGATACTTGACAAACGGTGTATTATGTTTAGATTGTTTTCCTCAAAACAGTTTTTGATCTCTGAAATAAGTATGTCAAGTACAGGAAACACAACCTTGATCCTATAGTGCTCCTCAACAGACTGAAATGGGTTATTGGACCCACCACCTAATTTTTGAGGAACCTTGCTGATTCTAGGGAGCGATGCTGGCTTAAAGTCACAAGTCGTGGAAAAAGTAAAGTATCCATAATATATTTATTTTTAAGTTCTTGATATGTAGTCACCACAATGCTATCTGAAACATGTTTTTTTTGGATATTGGGGGGGAATTGCCCCCTTGCCCCCCCCAATTTACGCCTATGAACGAATTGTTACAGGAAACACAATTCGACAGTTCAATACTTCTATGATGTGGAGGTTTGTTTAGTGTGTATGAAAGGTACGGAATAGAACAAGACACAGTCAAAGTTCCAAGTAACGAGACTAACCACTGATCGACCTTTTCCTTACTAAACTTTTCAAGTCAGGACTGCCTAACAATAGCGTTAAGTTTTAATTATGAGAAGTTAATTTAAATTTTAGTTTGCGCAGTAAATCTTAAAATTAAACCACAGCGTTCTCAACTCCCGCCTACACTCCTGCCTGCTTGGCTTTCTGAATCATAATCCGATGTTTTGTAAATGTCGTTGTTTGTGTATAGTTTCTGTATTTCGGATTTGTATCTGACTTTGTTCTAGTAATTTAATTATAATAGACGCCGATGTGCATAAATTAAGTCCGAGAAAGCGAGATTAAAGTGCATCCTGTTGTTAAAGATTACAAATAAATACACTCGAAATCCTTATATATTATTTCTCAAATGTGTTTTTGTCTCTAAGCGATATCTTCCTTAATTATTCTTCATCTAAATTAATTATTCAAGCATAATTTTAAAGCTTATGTTCCCCGCTATTGACAAAAAATAGACAAACAGCTTAAAATTTATGTTTTCTTTACAAAAATATTATTAAAAAAACTTTTATATTATACTTCATATGGTTCCTAATGAAAGGCGCCATCTATTAACAATCTGTTTAGCTAACATGACAGCTGTTAGTTAGATTGTTTAATCTATCACGCAAATCAATCAAATTAAATCAACGAAAACCGTTATACATTTTTATAAACTATTATTTATAAACCAACGTAAATAAATAAACGTAATTAACTGAATTAATTTTTCCAGTATCCAGGTCACTAATATACAGGGTGGTTATAAAGACACTCCCCCCCCCCCCTTAAACTTTTATGTTTGTTAAAACAAACAAATATCCAATCGGGAACGATACTAACTTAACACAAAGTATCTTTTGAAGCAATCGGAAATTTTGAGTTTCCCCTAAAAAGGGGGGATTTTGGGGGAAACTCAAAATTTTTAAATGGGAAGTATGGTCATGTGATACCTCATTCTAAAGGTCTATTTAAGACTAGGAAAATGACATAAAGAAAATATAAACCGAACACCCCAAAATAAAATGGCGCTTATTTTGGGTTGAACCCAAAACGTGTTGAAATAAATCGTCATAAAGATGCTAATATCTCGAAAAGGAAGAGTTTATAGAAATAATTTCAAAAGACAAAAAATGTTTATTTTAAAGTGCTTGACTTAACAATTGCTTCCAAATCGATTTCCAATCGTTTAAGTCGACTCATACATTTGAAAATTTGTCGAAATCGATTTAGAAGCAATTATTTAGGCCAAGTACTTTGAAATAAACATTTTTTGTCTCTTGAATGTTTTTCTAAATACTCTTCCTTTTAGAGATATTAGCAACTTTATTATGTCGATTTATTTCAACACGTTTAGGGCCGCCATTTTGTTTTGGGTGGTCCGATTTTTATTTTATTTATGTCATTTTCCTAGTCTTAAATATAGAGGTCTACCTTTAAAAATTACCATACTTCCCGTTTAAAAATGTTGAGTTGCCTCCAAAATACCCTACTTTTAGGGTACACTCAAAATTTTCGATTGGTTCAAAAGATACTTTGGGTTAAGTTAGTATCGTTCCTAAAAGGATATTTGATTGTTTTAACAAACACAAAAGTTAAGGGGGGGGGGGATGACTTTATAACCGCCCTGAATATAATAAGTACAATAGCTTTTATTTTCCGTCCGTGAACCTCTTAGTTTAAAACTTGTTTTAAGTTTTTGACGCGTTTCGAGAATGTATCTCATCATCAGAAAGTCCCTATAAACATGACTTAAATCAAGGTATTAAATCAGTCAAGTGTAGGCCTACTCTTGCGAAATATTCGCACGGGTCAGCTAGTTTTATATTAGTGTTTTAAAAAAGAATAGTAGATTCTGGAGAAGTGGCGCGCGAGTTAGTAGGCTATTGAAAGTTGGTTCGTAATATTATGCCACTAAGTTAGAGGTAACCTTTATTAACTTATTTAAAGTAGTCAAAGGAAATAAAATAGGCCAAGTCTTGTTAGGTAAGCTAACGATAATCCAGCGATTAAAACTGGCAGCATTTAAATATGCAACAGCTTTTCTAAGGACTAAGCTCGATGAATATGCACGAACTGAATGACTGTTGCTGGCGCACTACTTTACACCTATCAATCGTAACTCTAACACTGATAAACAGAGATAGTAAATAGATTGTGAGAGTGTTTAGAGGGAGATAAAGGGATCAACGATATAGTGGCGGCGTTTACTTGCGGTCGTCATGGCAACCTTATCGCATTGACACAACGGCATTATGGATGTAACGAAATGGTTATTTTTCATGATATTATTTATACGATATTTGTTTTCGCGTAAAACGAAAAGCAAACATATTACTTTATGCATCCTTTCAGTCTTTGGCATAAGATCTGCACGAAGTGAATATTGTATTGTTGTTCATGGTTTAATGTTGTGTGGGAAGTACCGGTAGCTAAAAGCAGAGAATTCAAAACTAAAATTGCTACAGCATGTGGCATTCACGAATATTGTTTGCTTAAAACTATTGAGGTTTTATTATGTAACGACTAACCATTTGAAAACAATTTAATACTGTACATCCGAACTTGAAAAGGTAATCAAATGTAAATTGTGTGCTTGAGACCATACGGGAGAAGGGGAAACTTTTTAACACAACTTACGAATTGAGGAAGCACAATGTCCATTTCAGAGGTATTACCAATTAAACTATACATTGTGTTAACATTACGGGTTAAGCCTATGGCGTAGGACAATCTGTTACACTTATAAACCCAACTCAAATATACTGAACTAGCAATGCGTTCGTGGCCTAACCGGCTAAGGCGCTAGTCTATGGTGATGGGCTCTGCTGGTTCGAATCTCGGCAAGGCCAACACTTTTTTCTAATTGATGGAGTAGAGCGTTTCAGACAATGCTTGACAGTAAATTCCGATTCACCCGCCAGCAAACATAGCGCCGAGGTGCGCCTATAGAAGTTTCCCCTTCAAAAATTGTGTTTTATATTTTATACATATTATACAAAGATTTCTAGTTACATAAAAAAATGTTAGCTCCTTTAACAATTAATTAAAGAACATTTTCTTTAGACTACATTTTATTGTTATAGCTAAATGATGGTTTTGGAATTAAGAATGTATGTGACAGTGTTTGTAACCTTCACTTACCTATTGATGTATATTGCTTTCGGCGTTATTTAATTGATAGATAGGTATAGTAAGACCATACATATTCGGTACGGCAAATTAAATAATTAATACGGCTTGTTGAAGTTTTTTAGTTGGTGAAGTTTGTTATATTTCTCTTGTTTAGTTTGGATGATTGAGTTTCATTTTTTGAGAATATTATTTTGTATCTATTGAATCTATTGTAAACAATCTATCTTGTATCCATTTTGAGTGATTTAATTTTATATAATAGTTCGTGTGCATATTATGAGTATGTACGTTGTCAGAAGAAATTGTGTACATAGAAATATCACTGGATTTTAATGTTGTGGTGTGTACTGTATAAAAACCCAAGTAATTCCCTCCCATAATAGTATAATTTTTCTTGTTATAAGTCATGTCTAAGGTTAAGTAATTATTGTTTGTACTTTTCTAATCATACATTAATCTTCACTGTAACTGTTTGTTACTGGTACTGATGGTAACAAAAATGTGGTTCATCACATCAAATAAAGCAGCTCTATATAAATAAAAAGTACTTCTATATACTGATGTAGCCTAGTGTTCGCTCTGGATAGTAGCCCGTATCTCGGCTGATTGCTTGGATTGTTCGCTTCATTTACTTCAGTCAAATTCACAGAGTAAATAGAATTTAGTATTGGAACTGTTCACTGATCAAAGATAATTTATTAAACATCCTTTTCCATCAGATGTGTTTGCTAAGTTCGTGTTAAATCATGGTCTAATACTTACCTAAACTTATTTAAAGTGGTTCATTATAGATAGTTCAGTGAAGATTAACAATAAATACTCCTATAGTAATTGGTTTTATGTGTGTTAATTGAGCGGTGGTACTTATAAAGATTTTCAATAATTTTATAAAATAAACTTCGAATGTTTCATGAGAGATTTATTACTTTACAGTTATTTTATGTTATTCATAAACTAATTGATCGCGCTTTTAATCTTAGTTAAACGTTAAATATTACATTTAAAAAATATTGATCACATAAAACCCCTTGATTAGTATATATCGAAGTGCCGGTACCTTACAAGTATCCTACATATAGCCCACACGCAGTCTACTAATATACTACATATAGACATACCTTAGCCTACATAAAACATTCATGTAGATACATATGTACCCATAGCCTAAACCACCTGTACATAGCCTACATAAAGACTATACTGTACTTATCTACACATAGCCTACTTTACCTAGCGTACATAAAGACTATACCTAACTACACATATCCTACACCGCCTATACATAGCCTACATAAAGATTATACTTAACTACACATATCCTACACCACCTATACATAGCTTACATAAAGACTATATTTAACTACACATATCCTACACTGCCTATACATAGCCTACATAAAGACTATACTTATCTATACACATTCTAGCCAGCATAAACATAGCCTTCATAAAGACTATATTTAACTACATATATCCTACACCACCTATACATAGCCTACATAAAGACTATACTTAGCTCTACATAGATTACCCCCTATACGCAGCCTACATAAAGACTACACTTAACCTACACCGCCTATTAATTGCCTACATAAAGATTACACTTAGGTACGTACAACCTACATCGCTTATACATTGCCTACATAAAGACTACATTTAGGTACGTACAACCTACATCGCTTATACATAGCCTACATAAAGACTATACTTAGCTATACATAGTTTATCCCCTATACGTAGCCTACATAAAGACTACACTTAACATACACAAACTAAAACTATTAATTACCTACATAAAGATTACACTTAGGTACGTACAACCTACATCGCTTATACATTGCCTACATGAAGACTACACTTAGCTACACATAATCTACCCCACTTATATGTAGCCTGCATAAAGACTACACTTAGTTACACATAGCCTACAGTCTATACAAAGGTTACACGTAGCCTAGACATAGCTTACATTCTTTCAACTTCAACGTATCGAAAACTACATTTAACTGTGTGGTTCTGACTCAATTGCCGCGAAACTAGTCAGTTTAGACGGGGTATTAGTCGAGGATACCTTATCTAAGGTGATCTTACGTCGGCAAGTGTTCCCGAAACCTCTTTGTAAATGAGTTAACAGTGTGGGACATTCATTGCACGTATGTTTTCTCTATTTGTTTTAATTGGTGGGGCAGTCGGTTACAACAGCTAGTTTATATATAGACCCTAACTAAAGTATCTCAAAGTTTGCAACCGTAAACAGTAAAAACCCGATTACGTAAGAAGTAGGCTATCATGTTTAAGCGTCGATCGTTTTATAGCCTTCAAAAACAACACAAGGCACTGAATTTATGCGGTAAGGCGTAGCTAAGGTCCAAACCTAAATTTACTGCAGGATTTTGGTGCAGACGTGAAACATTCTCCAATATAAACAATGTAATGTAGACACGCCTACTAGCTGCAGTAAATAACCTATTGAGGAAGGAAGTGTCCTGGGACGGAGTTATTATAAATATAGATAACATATTATAGTGTATAACTCATATAGCGTGACGTCACATCCAGTCAGGTATACATCTATGTGTTTTGGTAAGTAACAAGTCAGTAGATTATAGCATTGCAGATATGCTTCCGTGATATCATGCGCATTAAATAACTACCTAAAGTAAAATCAACATTAATAACATTAGTTTTATAAATTGTAGGGTGAAACTAGAGTTTTTGCTGTTAGCTAAATATTAAACTATTAACTATCTCAGCCATGGAATGTGTATAGATTACCCAAAGGCAAACATGTATGATTAACAGTAATTGATATAAACATCGACTGAATGTAGTACTACAGTCAACGCTGGAACAAATTGGCAAATATAAATACATACTGTTTATATTCTGTTGAATTATTATGTCTAGAAGCTCCAAGTACAACTGCAATGTCCGTTAACACCGAACTGAGCATTATGTTATAAATTAATAAGCAATAGTGTTATTACTTAAATCATTTTTTCAATAGACGATTGTTTGTTAAATGTATTCCAATATTATGTATTAATATTAAAGATGTACATAATCACAATACCAGGCAGGAAGATGTCTTACGGATAAGACAGCAAAGACTTGAAAAGTCTAAAAAACTTCCTTCTCAAGCAGGAGTTACACTTATTAATAAACTACTACAAAAGTAACTAATCTGATGAAATATATAAAGAATACTGTATAAATTGTGCTGGTTGTTAGTTTTTAAATAGTTTTTGTACTGTTTAATTTCTTATATATGTGGACATGCCTATACAATGTAAAATTGTCAACAGACAAATAAAATCAAATTGAATTGAATTTGTAAGGATTCATTGTATTACAGTAATCTTTGAGACTTGGATTTCTATTAAAATCTGTTTGATAAACAAAAAACATTAGTAACAATTTTAAATTACAAAATTACTACCAAAAATTAGCTATAAGCTCATTCGATTTTAACATTTGTAAATTGAAAGAGATAAAAGGTTTGATAGGTCAAAACAAAAGTAAACATATGAACCAATTTAGTTTGGCCGCTCTGAATGTCTGTTGCAATAAATCCCAACCTCTTGCGAGTAAAAAAAATTGCAGCAAATATTATAATCATATTTGTATAATAGAAAATACAATATTATATTATAGGAAATCTTTGATTGTTCTAATATAGTAATTCCGACTCATACGCAAAGGGTTCCTTAATGCCAAGCGTTTTAGAAATTTTAATAACAAAGTATATCCTAATTTACTCAATATACCAAACTAACAATATAACCAATATCAATAACCATGCCGGAAGTCCATTAAATATTCCTGTACACAGTATGAACAAATCTTATTTTTCAAAACTTTTCACACAATTTTTGATCCTTTAAAACTTTTCTTTTAAGTATACAAATATATCCAACACTGAATACTGTATTTTTAGCGAGTTTCCATAGGAAAAATTAGCTATTGCAGTGACTCTTATGGTGAGACCTATGGTCGGGTGTGGTCAATGAGTACCAATCATGGTCCCTAGAACACGTTTTGCTGTGTCATTAAAAATTATATACAGGGTGACTACTTTAAGTGTGCTACCATTGGTATATCAGAAGCGACAAGATTTACAGAAAATTTTAAATAGGGGACTTCACCTACTTTTTAGTGGCCATTAAAAATTTGTATTTGAAATTTCGAAAATATGCTGCCATTTTCCAATATGGCGGCCAACTTTCAAATTTCTTATGGAAAGCCCTATTTTTTATGACGGTTTTGGATTTTACATGCAATTTTAAGACTTTTTTATTCTTAGTGTTTGTTTGATAAACTTAACCGTTTAGCCGCTAGGAGCGCTGAAAGTTTCAGAAACTTTTATTTCAACAATAATTATTAAAGAGACTTATTTTTTTAATTTGCAAACAATGAAATTTAACTCAAAGTGCAATATGTTTTACAATGGAATGTTAAAAATCTGTTGCAATTTCATAAATATTTTATTTTATAAAAAAAATATACTTAAATTACTGTTAAAAAATCGCTAACGCAACCATTGTGTATTGTGTAAGAAGATGTATTTATGTGCGCTCGCATGTATTTATGAAGATGGAGGACACTTTGAAAACCTGCTTTAAGTCATAATTAATTAATTTAGATTGATTAGTTTTTTGTTTTAAGTTAAAAGCTAGTCTGTTAAAAGTACCTAAATAGCTTACATGACAACTGTACTATTTTTACAGATTTCTTCTCCTGCATCGTAAAGTGTAGGCCTACATGGTACTGTAAGAAACTTCTTTGTATCATAGCAACAAAATGTTTTGGGACACAAAAAGGCAGTCAAGATGCGATTTTTTAACAATAATTTAAGTACGTTTTTTTGTATAAAATAAAGTACTTATGAAATTGCAACAGCTTTTTAACATTCCATTGTAAAACATATTGCACTTTGAGTTAAATTTTATTGTTTGCAAATTGAAAATAAGCCTATTTAATAATTGTTGAAATAAGAGTTTTTGAAACTTTCAGTGCTCCTAGCGGCTAAACGGTTAAGTTTATAAAAAAAACACAAAAGTCTTAAAATTGCATGTAAAATCCAAATCCGTCATAAAAAATAGGGGTTTCTATAAGAAATTCGAAAGTTGGCCGCCATATTGGAAAATGGCGGCATATTTTCGAAATTTCTAATTCATATTTTTAATGGCCACTTAAAAGTAGGTGAGTCCCCCATTTAAAGTTTCCTTTAAATCTTGTCGCTTCTGATATACCAATGGTGGCACACTTAAAATAGTCACCCTGTATACTATATACATGTATTCAACTCTAACGCCACATTAAACGGCCGATTTGGTCCAAATTTGGTTCACTATTTGGTTTTCTAAGTCGCTTGGACGAGTTCGTAAAAAATCGAACAACCGGAACCATGATTTTTGAAAGGAAGTAAATTTTGTTTGAGATTTTTCGTACTGTAATGAAACATTTTTGGGGGTTTATATAAACAAGTAAATGTAGGAGATTATTCTACAGATTTTGTTTTTTTACACGACCTTACAGCCCATCTAGTTCCCCCAAAATCGATCAAAACGTAAAATACAATCGGGGTGACGGCCAGGATGAAAACTCGTGAAGCGACTTTGTCAAGCGAAGCAATAAACAATCCGAGGCCACAAGGTTGAGGTGCAAACTCTACTTATATATTTCGTACAGGCAAGGCAGCTATTCAGCGCCTTCGAGAGTAGACCAATTTCCCAAATACAATAGTTGGTTGAAATATCAATCCTTATATATTATGAAATAATTTTCTCAAAGGTGCTTTTTGTGGCAATGCCATATCTTCCTTAATTCTTCATCAAAATTAATGGTTCAAACATAATTTTAAAGCTTATGATCCCCGCTATTGACGAAAAATTATAAAATATTTGTTTTTTATAGGAGGCCTAACATATTTTTTTAATTAGGCTATTGGAATACACGTGGGTTAGGGTTATACAGCTTTGTCACTTGTAGCTGTTCCAGAGAAATTTGACCTATGACAGACAGACAAAAAGACGTGTGACCCTAAAAGAGTTCCGTTGTTTCGATTTATGGTACGGAAATCTAAAACAGGCTGTAAACTTTGTTTAGAATAGTATAGACAATAATTATCTGTTAAGAAAATGGTCTTGAACGTTTTCAATCTGACAGATTCAATTGAAATTAATTAATTTGGTTTCAAATAGAAGCTTGGAAGAAAACAAATGTTTGATTCAATTTTCATTATATATTTATAGTTCTGTAAAAGAAAGGCTTAAAATGTTCTGCACTGTTTGGTTGACTGATGTCCGCGTGCGTGATAAGCAGAAATGAGAGGGTCGCCATTTCAATAGTTTTGATAGCAGAGGCCTATACAGTGAAAGGATTTGGCTGTAGGACTACCACAAGGTAAATACTATAAATATATAATAGGTGAATACTTTATGTTGTGCAAAATGTAACTGTGTTTTGAATGCTTTTCCTACTGGCAAAATATTTGTATACACGTTCTATAAAACGAAATGTCGCTTAAATTTCAGTGATAAAAGTACACAAAACAAAGCCATTTAAGCGAATGTCATATACAATAATATAGTGTAATTAATGACGTACTAGTTCCAGTTTATTTTAAAAGAGGTCGTGCTTTGTTTACAAGAATAAGTTTTATTATATAAAGTTCTAACCTTTTTAAATTCTTTAATAATTATTGGACTGACGGTATTCAGCGTACAGAACGTCTCCTGCAGGAAACTAATATATTGTTCCAGACTCACGCCTCCTCCACAATTAATAACTTTGCCGATTAGCTTTGGCCAGTTAAGTCAGAAACAGAACTCGATAAGTAAATTAGGAAAACTAGCTCAATTAAGTTTTAAGACGTTTTTATCCTTTCTTCTTTTCGTCGCATTCACTCTGTGTACAATCCATATGCATATATTGTAAATACTAATTATCTCGAGTAACACATTTCCAGACTAATAAATAATAAAGCCTAAATATCCTATTTGAAATGAAATTCATATTTTGCTATTCCAGTATGAAATTTGCGAATGCCAAAGTAATACCTCAACTAAATTTATAAATAACTAGCTAACAAATTTAATAAACGGTACCAGGAACTGGCACATACCTTCTCACAAACATATTTAAATTATTAACAGATTCACTGTGATTCATAATTGTATTAAAGTAGAAGGGGAGACACATTAAAGTAGGAGAGTATCTAATAAATATTATTATTACTATACGATCGATTTCGAACAAATTTGCACCAAACATCTCAATTAGGCATGTATAGATGCACGAAAAAAGGTTTTGAAAATGTTTGAAAACAACCCCTTTTTGGCCAAAAACCCCCAAAAATAAGTTATTATTATTATTACCAAAAATCAGGGATCACCAAAAATCACTTTTTTTGGGTTCAGGGAGCACCAACACAGATAATTCCATTAAATTTTTTTTGGGGTTCAGGGAGCACTAAAACAGATAATTCCACTAAAAAT
>JAGFPH010007369.1:22987-34866 GCA_018207615.1 Philaenus spumarius | reverse complement strand
GACCACTAAATTTGTATTATCTCCGTGATTTGAAACTCAATTAATTATTAAAAATCACATATAGTTATATTTGTCTTAAAATAGTCTAAGAATTTGTTGTCTTTGAAGTTTTTTGTAAAATGTATAGTTTTCGAAATACTTAACATTGAACATCTTCAACTGCCGCTATTTTGAAACATATTATTTATTGTTGAAGGAAAACACATTTTTAAAGTAATATGTACCCTATTCAGGTGAATATTCATACCCAGTTTCATGATTATTTCTTAAACCGTTTCTGAGATATTAAGGTATTGTAAAAAATCACATACGGACGAACAGACAGAAAACAGAGCGAGATGGACACAAGACATGTTATTGTATTATTTGCTTGATTTTAGCTGACAAATAACCCCTTAATGTTTCTGACAGACGAAGCTGGACATTCTGTATAGGGTATTACAAAACTTCAGGATTTTATTATCGTTATTATTATTTATACGATTTACACTATAATGACGGAGGTACTTGGTAGAGCTCCATATTAATGAAAAAACAAACTCAAAATTTTCAGTAAATTCTACAAATAATTATTATTTTTATTTACTCCCTTCATTGTGACTAAATTCGAACTGTCGAATGACGTCGCCGCCTTATCACTGAGATACCTTCGCTCCTTAAAAATATAATTCCCTACATTGTAACTTAAAAAAGTTTATATAAACATATTATTTCCTACAACGTTTTCTAGTTAACTTCTATTTTGGGTTTTTAACAAAATGTGTTTTTAACATTCACCTTTTTTTTAATGGTGAATGAACTTGGTTAAAATTATGCTTGGCTCTTAGTGATATAAGAACGCAATTTTCAATGTAAATAGCTGCTATTTAAATTATTTAAACGAAAATAACTTGAGAACTGTGATTTTACAAAAAATCATCAAGAGAAAAAATTGTTTATTCAGCCCCATTTTACTGCATGTATAGTAATATAATTTTGCGCTTCCAAAAATTACTTTCCCAATATAGTGCCCTGAAACATATAAAAAAGAAAAGCACCTCCATCATTCGGTAGATGGCAGCCCCATGAACTCTTCTATATAATAAAAGATGTCCTGCTTCAAGAATCTCAACACTTCCCTCTTAAACTCATTTTCATAATCTGTCATTACCTTAAGCCTATGTGGAAGACAGTTGTGTAGGATTGCCCCAGAAACTGCTGGTGACTTTGAAGTTTGAGAAAGCCTGTGTTTAGGAATGGTTAAATTGTATGTTTCTCTTGTATTGTATCTATGTACCTTATATTACTAAGCTATTGTAAATTAACACAATTCTTACGATATATTAATTCACCTTTTACAAAAAAACCAAATAAAATGTGTTTGTGTCACTTAACAACTAATTACATTTATGTGCAAATTTCTTAGTACGGAATTCCAGTGCTGCTGAAGTCCTTGGATCATTCTGTAAATTTGTAAAACGTTCTATGTCTAAGTAAAATAAAAAAGGCGTAAGTAACACTGCCGCATTGCTATAACTGAATTTTCTTACCTGGGAAAATAACTGGTATTAAATACTGGGAGTTTCCTATGAATTTTGTTCCTTGTTCTGGGAACTGTACCTAAAATAGATTATAGTAAATTTAATTGACTTTCGAATGATATAACTCACAAATTGTATTCGGGCTTATATACTCCTCAAATCCCTACCCAAAAACGATTAAACTGTATAACTCCGCCATTTTGATTTTGATAGGAACTTTTCATAAAAAATCAGCAATTTTGAAGCATATTTACTACCATTTATCAATCCGAGTATAAAACATAAAAAATATAAATTAATGCATTTTGGGTATCATCTCCAAATAGTCTGAAACGTATAGAAACGAAGTCCTACCCTCCTCCGACCAACCGTTTTCATGTTGGTTCGAGTATTTTTTCTTCAAAAATTCGGCTAAAAAGTCTCTTATCTGATAGCGAGTGCAATATCACACTAAAGTAAAAGTGACGCTTCGGTATGATCTTAGTCGAGAATTCGCTGTCAAAGTAAACACAATTTTTCGCCATGTTCTGCGGGACCCTTTAATTTAAACATTAAACAAATATAACATATATAAAAGCGAAATACCACTCACTCACTCACTCATCACGATTTCTCAAAAACTACCGAACAGATTCAAATGAAATTTGGTATGTAGCTTCCTCTAGGGCCATAGGTGCTCACTAAGAAAGGGTTTGAAAAAATTCGAAATTTTAGGGGGGGTTTGGGGTGATCAAAGTTATTAAAAAACGATTTCTTCAAAACTACCGAACAGATTAGAATGAAATTTGGTATGTAGCTTCTTCTAGAGCCATAGGTGCTTACTAAGAAAGGGTTTGAAAAAATTCGAAATTTTAGGGGGGTAAAAATTAATAAATCACTATTTCTCCAAAATTACCGAACAGATTGGAATGAAATTTGGTATGTAGCGTCCTCTAAGGCCATAGGCACTCGCTAAGAAAGGGTTTAAAAAAAAAAAAAAAAAAATCGAAATTTTATGGGGGTTTGGGGGATCAAAATTATTAAATCGTGATTTCTTCAAAACTACCGAACGGATTGGAATGAAATTTGGTATGTAGCTTCCTCTAGGGCCATAGGAGTTCACTAAGAAAGGGTACGAAAAATTTCGAAATTTTAGGAGGGGTTTGGGGGGATCAAAGTTACTAAAATCATAATTTCAGATCTTTTGTTATTATGACAATAGTGCTTTTATTATTTAAGATCTAAATATATATAAAAGCCAAATACCCTTCACTGACTGAACACTTAAAAAGAATACAATTACGTTAAAAAGACTGAAAATACCAACCACCACGGGCAACGCCGTACGGGTCAGCTAGTATAACTTATATACACCAATATTAAGGCCTAGTATTACCTTTTATTAAATGCTGACGTTTGTACAACTTCCTATAGGCGTAATGAAAAATAATAAAACATAAGATGAAGATAAATGGTTGCATTTATATGTAGCCTATTTATTGAGTCGACACAGAGTACTGTATTTACAAAATGTTAAGATGGCGTAAATAGTCTTAATGTATATACTATCATGTTATAGGAATTGAACTGGATAGGTTATATTCAACAACGCATGTAGGTTTCCAGTACTCTGTTAAAATACTATACTGCTACTTACACAAACAACCTTTCCACGATACAATCTATTTGCAGGCAAGTTCATATAAAATGAATAGAAGCAGTGTATACAGTACATTGATGGCATACGTCAGTTAAATTTCTAAATGCATTATCCAAAACAATATCAAATCAAATCAATATGGAAATGGGGAAACAATACTGTTAATCCTGCATTGTTTGTCCAGTTTGTTTGTTTGTTTGTTTGATGTTCATTAAAGTCTCTGAATAGCCGCGTAGCTATGATGGAAAACGAAACATGTTTATCCTATTTATGCATTAATACTCGTAATATGCAGCACTCTATGTGTATATCGTATTCACATACTTTAAAACTGTACTGGAGTTGATACCGTGCTTAACGGTTACTGGTTGTTAACTGTTGCTGGTACTTTTACTGGAACTGCTATTAAACTGTTTCTGGTACTTAACTGTTACCGTATCCTTACTTTTAATAGTACTTAAAATTTACTGCAACGAAAATTTTACAGGTCCTGGTATTTAACTGAAATATACTAATATCTTTATAGTACTTAACTGTTACTTCTACTATAAGTTATTATTTTGACTGGTACCTAACTGTTACTATTAACTAAATGTTATAGATACCTAACTGTAACTGTTACTTAACTGTAATTGGTACTTAATTGGTTTATGTCCTAACCTCATACTTACGCTCCTTGCACATTACACGATTTCATCCGCGCGGTTTTTTTCCGCACGGACGAATTATTTTAGTCGACTGATGAAGGGTATGAGACCTTGCACATTGGACGATTTTAACTCGGGCACGATTTCTACCCGTGTTGCAGCAGTCTCTTGCCACTGGAGGGCCAACGGAAACAAATCGTTCCGTGCCCGTCGCTCAGCCCAGTGGCCTACGTGACCAAATGCATGCTTGCACACTGGACGGTTGAAGTAGTACGGAAGCTGCCTCGTAGTCTGCGCGCTGTTCTACGCTTGCCTACACTTCAAGCGTGTTTTAGTTTGTTGTTTTGTGTTGTGTACGTGTTCAGTTTGTTGTTTTGTGTTGTGTACGTGTTCGTGGACCTTAATTAATGGATGACATAGACACAGAAGTGTTTATTTCGCTTGTTGAACAAAACAACTGACATATACAAAGATCGCATCGCTACAAGGAAAGCCTGGGAGGAAGTATGCGTAGCCCTGAAACCTGAATTTGAGACCAATAGTGAAACAGAAAAAAATGCATACGGTAAGTAATAATACAGTCTATACTATTATATTTATATACTAAAGTAAACTGTACAGTTTACATTTTTTTTCGCTAAAACATTATACCATTGCAATGTCACGGCGATCAGATTTATACTTTATACTTTTTTACTTTTTTATACTGTATTCAACCATCAAAGATCAAAAGGACGTATTCAACCATCAAATAATAAAACTGGAGATAGCCCCTAGTACCTATATAAGGATATATTCATAAACTATGAGACTGGTTTAAATCTTTATTAGAACAATGTTGAAATATTTAATTAAGACTTAAAAATAAATATTAATAAAATAACCTGTGTCCAAATAAAGTAGGGGTTTACGTTTAGAGAGCAGCAAACAATTCTGTTTTCTTATTACTAGCCATGTTTAATGTTAAAAAATACACAAACATAACTTGTCACCCTCCTGTGTCTCAGTTAAGGTCCATTAAATCTTGTTCATTTGCCAGGGTACACTTCCAACATGTGACATGAAATATCTGCAAAGAACACTTCTGACATTATTTGCTGTCAAGCCTCCTCTTGTATTTATTTCTCCTGCCAAATCATCAAGGCCTGTGATTGTTGTTGTTTCCTCAACAATATACCCGTCTCTGTCACGAACGTAGTTGTGCAAGATGACGCAGGCGTTGACAATGAGAACTGCAAAGCGTGGCTGTACATTCATAGGTCGATGAAACACACGCCATTTATTGGTAAGGATCCCAAAGGCACATTCCACATATCGTCGTGCTCTGCATAAGCGATAGTTGAAAATCCTTTTCTTAACTGTTAAGTGTGTTCCTCCAAAGGGCCTTAATAAATTTTTGTGCAAACCAAAGGCTTCATCGCCCACGAAAAAGTATGGCATTGTGGGACTCTCTGTGCCTGGAAGAGGTTTTCTTCAGGTAACTGTTGAGACCCATCTTCAATTGCTCTCCACATGTTGGACCTTTTAAATATTGTTGAGTCACATTCTTTCCCGTAACTCCCCACGTCAACGTATACAAATCTGTACTTTGCGTCTGCTACAGCCATTAGAGCTATTGAAAAATAATATTTATAATTAAAGAACATAGATCCTGAGTTAAAAGGACTGGTGAGCCGTATGTGCTTACCATCTACAGCGCCAAGATAGTGTGGGAAGTTAGCGATATTTTCAAAATCTGACGCAATTGATTCCCACATCTCACATGTTGGTGTTGGAATGCACTCTTCTCGCATCACTGACCATATAGCTGCACATGTTTCTTTAACGATTTTTCTTGAAGTTGAAATTCCAACCCTGTAGGTGTAGTGCAAATCAGTGAACGAGCAACCACTCGCCAAATATCTGAAAAAAATATATGAAACAGTAATAATTATAATATAAAAATCTTCTCTAATAGTTTATAATATATTTGTTTTGCCATGTCAACATAAAAGCATATGTTTATGCTTTTATGTTGACTCTTAATATAAAAACTCTTAATATACACAAAATTAAGAGTTTTGTGTCTTTTCAGGAAAAGAAGTAATAAGAAGATGGACCAACCTACGAGATTATTATGCAAAATCAAAACGAGACGAGAAAGCAGGAAAGAAAAGTGGGTCGGAGGCGAAAAAGCGTAAAAAATACGTTTTTGCAGACCAATTGCAATTTTTAAACAAAATCTATCAGGTCAGTAATACTGTGGACAGCTTGGACAGTGAAATGGAAACCGAGGAAGTGCAGCACACTTCCAAAGATTATGAGGAGATGGTAGTTTCGACCCAGCCACGGAAAAGAAAATCAAAACAACCAGATGAGGTAGAGTTACAAATTCTCAAGGCCCTACAGCCAACAGCCCCTTGCAGCAAGATGGCATTTTTACACAGCTTGATGCCTCATTTGCAAAATCTTTCGGACGTAGATTTTTACAATTTCAGATGCGCGTACTACAGGTAATTGATGACCTCAACCAAAGGCGGGGCTCAGCAGTACATCACACCAACACATCCTATTCTTCAATGCCGGCATATCAGCCTCACCACCTGACTCAGCCACCAATATTCCAAAACCATATTGTACAACCTCAACAAACTTCTTTCGCTCCTCAATGTTTTCCTGTCACTTCAATTAATATTCCCGGCAACATAAACCAACATCAAACTCTGCCTCAAGCAATGCACGGACTCCACACAAGCCAATCAACCACAACACTGCAACGCCCAAACACACAAACAACGACCTATCCACAACCTTCAAAGACTGCATCGGAATTACTCCGGGGGTTCTGTTACAGCGATTCGTCACAAAGTGAGAACCAAACTAGTCCTGTAGTATCACCTTCAGGGGATGACTCAGATATATTTTAAGAGATTTAATTTGGAGTGGTTCTAAAAACAGTACAAAGATAAGTTGGCCATGTATTTAAAAAATATTGTATTTCATTTGATCTATTTTTATGTCTCACAATTTGTTTTTACCATTGTTCTCAGCAATGCGTCATAATTAATTATAATTTTTTACTGTAATATTCACTTTTTCATTTGTTTCTTAAGAAAATTAAACAATTCAGTTTACCATGTTTTTTTTTAGTCTACCTTTTTCTTATGTTGCAAAATGAATTATTTTTAAATTATTTAATTTTTTAGTGTACTTTAATGACTCAGTTGTTATAAAAACATTGTTGACAACTTACCTTAAAGTCATTGCCAGCATTTCCACTGGCTGGATACAATTTCTAAATTGTGTGTTTTGATGTTGAATAGCAGTCTTCAGTTTGCCATGCAGTTCATCGAACGAACCAACAGACATACGAAAGTAGTTAAAGAACTTTCGTTCGTCATTTCGCAGGTCTTCAAATAGAGTATAAAACAATCCAACTTCTTCACGTCTCTGATTGATTGGGTGGACCCACTGGAGGCGATTTCGTCTTTGCCTCTTCCTACGACGATAGAAGAACCATAACGCAATAATTTGTTCTCGATCCATTACCACTGTTTCCACTGAAAACTGACCGAACTTTACTGACAAAAATACTAGACTGACAAAAATAAACTGACAAAAATCGTGTAATGTGAAAGCAACAGTGCCACGATTAAAACTCGTGTGGGTTTTTCCGCACGGACGAAATCGTGTAATGTGCAAGGAGCCTTAAAGGCTCGGTTCTCTACATTCAAAACGGCGAAGTTGGGCATTTCAATGTTAAATAACCAAAACATACCTTCACTACTAAGCATATTTTTGTGTTGTTTTGTCAAACAACGAAAGCTGTATTTTTTTTCTTAAAGTAAAATAGATTGTGGGTATTGATTGCTAAGGTTTTTTGCAATATCCCTTTTTCAACTGAGTAAAAAATTAATAAAGTTTACTATTTATTACTATTTATATCAAACGTTTATGAAAACAATAAAACGGTTTTTGAAAATGTATTCAGCAATCAACATCCGCATATGACAGTACTTCAAAATGAAACAAAATTTGTTCCACGAATTAACGGGAAAAATTACTTATTCTGTAGCATTGCTCTTATGGGAATCAGATTCAATATGGCGGACAGGGTAGCTCGTACCTAACCATTACTTTTGCCAAACTGTTACTGGTACAGGTTTTTAACTAATACTGCTACTTAATGTTTACGTGTACCTAACTGTTATTGGTACTTAACTGTAACTGTAACCTTATTGTTACTGTATCTGCTGTTTAACTGTTACTGGTTCTTAAATGATATCGTAACTTATCTTTTACTGGTACTGGTGCATTACTGCTATAGAACAATATCTGTATAATACTCAACTATAACCTTTCCTAACTGTAATTTTTAATTGGTTACTTGCACTTAACTGTCACTGTTATCTAACTGTTACCGTAACCTAACTTTTACTAGTACAGGTACTTACAATTTTCAGCAACGAAACTTTTACTGTTACTGGTTCTTAACTGTAATAGATTCGTGTCATTACATTTCTTAACTATTAATGTTACTTAACTGTTTCTTCTACTATAAGTAACTGTTACTGGTAGTGATCAATAACGGTTAATTGTACCTAACTATTACTGGCAATGTAACCTAACTGTGACTGGTACTCAACTGCTACTGTAACCTAACTTTCACTGGTTCTGGTAATTAACATTTACTGGTTGGCTGTGCCAGATTAATATATTTACAGTTCTTGACTACTACTGGTACTTATGTTGTTTGACTTGTTGTCTATCAATAAATGCTATCAATCTACTGCTGCTACTACAAGAAGCTGCTTTTTAGAAGAGGTTACAAATTATGAAACTTGAATATACTTGAACTCATTTTCTCATAAGGTTCCAGAGTAAAGCATTGCTCCATTATAAAACCGTGTTGTTGAAAATATTCAATTATTGCAGTTTAACGGCATGATCACAGTTTTTTTTATTTTTGCACCAACATATTTATGCAGGCATCATTTTAATTGCAAAATATCGAGTGCTGAATAATTATAATATTAAAGCGACTCACGGAGCTCTTGACTTGGGATCACTTTGCACTTTGAACGATGGACGTTACGACCTTTAAGTGATTTTTTTTCCATTTTACTTGAGACTATTAACATTTTGTTACCTTTTCAGACCGCAAACAAAACCAGTATACAGTACACACAATGTGTATAGCAAATACTTGTTATGCCACTTCTGCAAATTATCTATTAGGCGAAAAGTTAGTTTTTTCAAATTGTATGAAATGTATTATTCTGCACAATGCTAGTATATCCAAACTATAAAACTCCTTATAATGAAATTTAAAACATGATTTTATGTAATTTTAACAAATTTAACATGTGTAATGAGGCTAGTATGCAGTAAAATGGGGCTGAGTTTTAATAATTTTGTTCTTGTTATAATTTCTTTTTGATTCTCTAATTTTAATAATATTAGTTGCAATCTATAAACACTGCTCATTGTTTTTTGTTTATGTCCATTTGTTTATGCATGGCCATCAGTTGTTTTTTTAAATAAAATATATATACACACAAATACTATACTAAAAAAATATGCAAAACATCCCAAGCCGGAGACCAGGTAACCAGTCATATCCCCTAAGATTGGAAGCGAGACCACCACCGTTTGCTTTCCTTCCGCCCTCCTACCTTCAAACCACAGATATGTAAAGCTACTTGGTCTCTAGCCAAGATTCGAACCTGGGATATTCTGATCAGGAAGAGGCAGCGCTACCCACTCGGCTAATGCTTGCCTTAAAAACAACTGATAAATAAGCAACACTTTAGTTACTTTACTATCTCTACAAGTATTAAATGTGCAAGTAAATGTACCTTCATCAGCACCAACTAGGAGTGGTTATATGAAGTTTGCTTGGTTGTTTTTAAGTTTGAATCTGTATAATTTGTATTCGTGAGAGGTTTATGGTGCCTGACAGAATTTAAGCTTTGTTGAGTCTATGCAAAAACATGTATATATATTAGGAAATAATTATCAGATTTACATAAAATTAAGTATGAAGATATAGAATGACTGCACAAATCCAGTTATGCAAATAACTAAATTTTGGCAAAATTGAGGGTTATGAGGTTTTGCATCTTAAGTACTATATACTATATATTATAGTAGAGTATTTTATAATAAGTTTTTGTAAACTTAATTAGAAAAAATAACCTCTAAGTAATTAAGGTAAGTTTTAAAATAATCAAATTTCATAATATCGTCCAATGAGAGTTAACCTATCTGAAACTGAAATACTTAACAACTTACCCACGTTTAGTACTTTTACCAAATTTAAATTTCCCGAATGACTCTTTTTACAAATTAGTAAACTAAATTAGGTACAGGTTTTATCGTGAGTGTAATAGTAGATTAGTTTTGTTTAAACTTGGCAACAGTGTAAATATATATGAGTATTACGTCCAAGCCGCGACAGCACGATACTCCCGCTCTGGGAGTGTTTATTTTAATTTCTCCTGATGAAACAATATGACGTGGTCATGTACAGTCTAGTTATAGTTTTAATACATGGCTATGGGTTTATACAACTTAAATTGCATGTGTTTCTTTTATTTGAAGATAGAGAGAGGGAGGAAAAACACCGATACACCGTTATTGGTAATATCTCTTGGGTCGCACAGAGGAATGCGTACCATTGTATTGTATTTCGGTATTTTAAAACATTTCCTTTCTATAAAAGCGATGCCGAGATAAATTCAATTTCATCCTTTTACGCAACATCGACTTCTAGTAAATATTACGGTTGAAATAAGTTAACCTTAATTTATGAAAATAGAAAACCCCGATACACAATCTACTGCCCACTCTCCTTAAGTGAGAGCGGGAAAACAATGCAAAATAAACCACTCTGAGAGTAAATTGAATTCTTCGATGCGGGACATGTTGGCTCAAACACTTATAGATTTGTTTATACGAATACGATTATTTTCTTAAATAAAGACGGACACATTACTGGAGATAAATGGCGACCGCACTTCGGCCAAGTCACGTCTGTCTCGAGACAAATTGCCCGATGCAAAAGAAACAGAATTGTTTTCAGACAAGGGACTTGTTCCAATCTCGAAAGTAACGAATCCATTTCTCACTTGAAACATTTCATTTGTCTCTCGCCTTGACAACACCTGTAGCCTGAATTACTCGTGCGTCTTAATAAACGCCAATAAACCGTCGGACGGAGCAGTTTGTGTATACATTTTAATTTAATACAAAATGGCCGCCACAGCTCCAGGTCATTGGATTCATTCGTGACAGTTCCGACAAAGAGTTTAGTACATCACTGTAGGCATGGTCTGACATTAAAGTTAACGTTTGTCAACCCTGACCAACAGCCCGCATCACAAACTTGTCCTCTGTTAATTAAGTTAAACAATTTGTTTTGTGAAACCGCATCACATCGAGACTAACATTGGATAATAACTTTATGTCTACGAATATTCTCTACCGACAGTTTCGGACCAATCGGCAAACTAAACTTAATTCGTAGTGAGGCTAAAAATAATCGCATCCAATTCCAAAAAGGAAAAGGTACTTATTATAACGCATTTGTTATTAGCGAATTTCCATAGGAAAAATGAGCTATTGCAGTGGCCCTTATAATAAGACCCAAGGTCGGGAGTAGCAAATGAGCACCGATCATGGTCCCCAGAACACGTTTTGGGGATTCATTAAAAATCATATGTATATATATATGTACATATTTATGTATATGTGCGCACTCTAACGGATGCATTTTACGTCCGATTTGGTCCAAATTTGGTACACACGTTGGTTTTCTGAGTCACTTGAACTGGTAAGTTAGCCAAAATTTGACTGGAAGTAGACCAAATTTTTGACCGGAAGTAACTTTATGAATATATGTGTGCGCACTCTAACGGACGCATTTTACATCCGATTTGGTCCAAATTTGGTACACACGTTGTTTTTCTAAGTCGCTTAGAGTTCATTAGCCAAACAAAATTGACTGGAAGTAGACTAAACTTTTGACCGGAAGTAACATGTAGCCTATATAGTGTCCGTACTCTAACGGACACATTTTATATCCGATTTGGT
>JAGFPH010007369.1:0-22425 GCA_018207615.1 Philaenus spumarius | reverse complement strand
AAATTTCGTTCCAATCCATTCAGTAGTTTTTTAGAAATCGTGATCAGTGAGTCGGTAGATTTGGCTTTTATAGGTCTATATACTCGTATATATATAGATACGAAGATGTACGAATGTTTCCTATGAGAAAAGAATAGGTATTTCTTCTTTAAATTTGTATAAACGATTATATTGATGATAAAAGGTTGTATTTATATACAGTTTATAACCTCAAAGCAAATCTTATAACGTACTCGTATTATAGCATTCATTAGTTCTAAAACTCATATTAAAAAAAAAAAACAACTTCATACGAAATTATAATTATTGAAGTTGTAAACATAACCCAAAAGTATTATCTACGCTGGGTTTTGTTAAGTATTACAGATGATGGGTGAAATCAGCTGTTATATTATATGTTACTCACGTACGTACGTACACTCGCTTTTATAGGAGTTGATTACATTTTAAGAACCTGCTTTTATATTAGTTAGCGTTCATGTTTAGAATTTTAATTTAAAGATATTCAACTAAATGTGTAATGTTTAACAACAGAAAGTTCTGACAAATATTAGACGTATTCTGGTGTTGGTTGTTTGGAAAGTAAGGTTGAGAGGAAATGATCGAATAACATAACATCACAGGTAAACCCAGCAAGCCGTATCGTGTTTTATTTTTAAGAATATATTAAAACCCGTCGCTCCTCGTAAATCTTTTAAAATTCGTGAATATCTAAACAGGAAGGGAATACTGCAGCGAGATAGAGTGAAGTGGCGGCTATAAATCCAGAGGCATTAAAACACAAGTTCGCTTCGACCTTAGCCTGTAGTGGGACCACCTTACCTCCTGACCAGATCCCTCTCTATGACTGGACTTAATGCAATGACATGTAGTTGTGTGTACTTGACTATAGTACTTTAAGATTTATTCCTTAAACCGAAATACTATTTCTATTCGCTAATTTTTTATCATATACATATTCTCGACTGTTCCTCAACCCCTTTCTTTTTATATTATTTGTACGCTAGGGCTATATTGAAGGGTAAACTTCTAGACGCACAACGTACAAAAAAAATTCTATACATGTTTGTATAGCAGAGTATATACTTTTCTTGTTGATGGGGGTGAATCCGATTTTATCGTCAAGCGTTTCACCATGCATTTTGTGAAACGCTCCAATTTGAAACGCTACTACTAAAGTGAAACGCTCTATTCCATCTGTTTGAAAATGTTTTGGTTTTACCGAGATTCGAACCAGTAGAGTCCATCACCATAGACTAGCGCTTTAACCGGTTAGGCCACAATCGCATTGCTAATTTATTATATTTGAGTTGAGTATATAAGTGTAATAGTTGTCCTTCGTCCAAGGCTTAATCTGATAATGTTAATACAATGTATATTTTAATCAGTAATACCTCTGAAATGGACATTGTGCTTCCTCATTTCGTAATTTGTGTTAATTAATAAAAAGTTTACACTTCTCCCGTGTGGTTTTAAGCACAAAATTACATTTTTTATATTTATATTTATTTTTTATTTATATTTATATTGAATTACATTACATTATATCATAATCAAACTTTTACAAAAGTAAAGCAATGTACAGTAATATTTTGAAATGTAGTACTGATGTTATAGTATTACATCATGCCTCCTCTGCTTTGTGATAGCCTAACAATCTTTGACTCGTTGATTTAGAAGCGAATCACCAACCTGGGCTGTTTTACTTTACCTATTTAAGAATTTACTTGCATGCCTTTATTGTACAGCTATTTTTAAAATTTAGCACCTTAACTTATAATTATTTTTTATTTTTTTAATCAAACTTAAAGTAGCAAATTGGGGCTTCTGGCGGTCTGATAGAGACAATTTGCAATTAGCAAAAGTATGTTAGATAGAAATCAAAGAAAAACACGGGACAAGTTTATATATTATTGTTCTACGCAACATTTAATTATTTTTAAAAAAATTTTAAACAACTACTCTGTTCATATGATGTAAATTAATTTAAACACATATGGTACCAATGCAATGTAATATGAAGTTTGTTATTAAAAGTTAATTAAACTAATAACAATCCCACATTGCATTGTATTTACTTATTCTGAAATTCTAAAACTAATTAATTACTCATATAAATCCTTATTTCCACTTTATTCATTTTTTAATTTTATCCAAATACTTCATCACCTAACCTCTTATACAATTTTAAATTTCATTTTGCTTCATACTTATAATAATTTTGATTTTGACAACAATGTATTGAAACTATTAACATGTTTGCTTTAACTCTAACGATTACAAAATTATTTGTATTTGAATTTATTTGTATGTTTCCTTCCATTTTTTCTGTTGCTCCATCTAGATTCCCTTACTTTTCCTTTTCCAATTTCAAAACTCGCTTTTGTTTTAATAAATTTTTGAATTGAAACTTGTTTAGGCGAGGTAGGGCAAATGGCCTCGATCAGATGAAAAGTGAAAAACTGCCCCTTTCTCTGACTTCAACCGGCAGTTGAAAGGATAGAGGAAGAAAATCGTTTCTACTATCTCTGTCAAATGCGACATACACATTCTACACGCATCCGCAATGCGTACAGATAGGCCAAGACTTCTGTGCGCGCGGGCTCGCTAGTACTACCCGCATTAAAAACATTGCCTGTGGCTCTATTCGAGAATACAATGCTGGGTGGCCAGAAGCCCTCAACTGCTTCGAATCGGTGTGCTCGACAACAAGACAGCGCTTCACTTAACTTGACCTTTGACCTCATAGACATCGTTTTTCTCGTTTAAATTGTATACCATCTTTTAGAGGATGAAATGGGGAAGCCATCTGTATAAATTAAAAAGTAGAATAACTGTACGGGGATTTGGTATAATTATTTTTGTGCCATATTTTTTTAATTCTGATTCACTATGAGTTGGAAAAGTAGTATGGGAGAATTTTTTTATTTGTTGGTCAGGTTTGTCAGTGAGAAAGTTGTAGATAACATTCTGAATTTATTTTTTTGTCCCAAGCTTTTTTTGTGATACTGCCTACTGCCACGATACAGTACATACAATGAACAGACTGTGCGAGAGCGCGCGGTTTAAAAAGACGCCGCGCCGGGGTATGGATATGTTGCGTATCTACTACTTTGTTACATTATTCTTAGAATGTATTCTTTAAATAGACTAATTAATTACTACATTTCTGCTTTTCCCTGAGTCTAGCGGCGAGTCCTCTGTTTTTGCGATAAAAACAAGTCGTGTTTTTAGATTTATTGTTATTTCCAATGAACTAGTTTTTGTTTTGTTTTTGAGTTATGATGAAGTCATGTAAAACAATTTCACAGGGTCTTGAGGAAGCTTATGCTTAGAAATTGTGTAATAGTGAAAATTCGAACATCTTGCACTTTGATCCTGTTATCCAAAGCTCAGTAGTAAGCTTTACGTGTGCTTATGAGCAAGTTAATGATAACACTAATGAACATCGTATTCACTTAAATTTACTATCATGTTTAGATGAACCAAAATGTTCTTATTTTAAAGAAAATACTTTGTATTATATTTGTGGATTTATTGCAAGGAGAGCTAAAAAACTATATAATGTGTGCCACGTTGAGTAGCGCGACATAGATGTTTCACAAAAATACCCGAAAAAGAACCCGACCAGTTCTGGCGGCGCTCACAGAAGTTTTGGCCCATCTGTACTGTGTGTAAGTAGCATTTTCTCTAGCCACAGTAGCATGAGTTGGCATACGGTCTCCCTTCTCCAACTCCAACCGGCAGTTGAGAAGAAAGAGAGGTTGAATCAACTGACGGATTTCTACTCTATCCGTCGCATGCGTCATAGACAGTCTACGCGTATGCGTTTACTGCGTTAGTACGTAGCATAGGGATCCAGTAGACGCTTGCATATTACAGTATGTACATTAGCCGAACACATTTTAATATTTACTTAATTTTTGTTGAAGTATTAAAGCCAATAAAATCAATGTTATGTGTTTGAATCGTTGTTTACTGTTTTCAATTATTTTTGTTTACTTCGTTCTTTAAAAGAAACTACTTAGGCCTACAGACAACAAACTATATCTAACTGAGTCTAGGCCGTTATGGATTTTCAACATGGGAAATTTACTGCGCCTATAATTTAATATTTTACTCAAAGACCTGAAATACATTTTGGGAAAAAAACAACAGATCATACATTTTAAACTAGGCCTACTTAAATCAATGATTGTTATCCCAAATTTTTTTAGTTCGGTCATTTATTTTACGAACTAATGGAAATTGACGAACAAAAAGAGATTGTGTTTAATTAATTAAGACAGATTTTCTTCAATTTTTAATTCCACAAAAACATTTCCAAATCCTGAAATAATAAAATTGTCAACAAGTGCAATGGGAGCTTTGCAAAAAAATCAACTGTTTCTAGAACATAAAAGTTTCACTTCTAACGTACGAGAGTCTCTCGTGCTTTCTTACTTTCTCCCCCCACCCCCCTATACGTAGTATATGGAGAAAGTATTGTTTTCGTCCAAATTTCCGAATTTGAATTTTTAGTGGAATTATCTGTTTTAGTGCTCCCTGAACCCCAAAAAATTGTTTATTGGAATTATCTGTGTTGGTGCTCCCTGAACCCAAAAATATTGTTATGGAATTATTTGTTTTGGTGCTCCCTGAACCCAAAAAAGTGATTTTTGGTGATCCCTGTCCGTGTGTCTGTTAGGATGTGTACAGAGCTGGAGACTATACCAACGGTCCGATTTTGATGAAATTTGGTATGTAGGTGAAGTTCTGGAATATCTCCACGCTTTTTGTCTTTTTTTCAAATTTTAGATTTTTAAGGGGTTTTACCCCCCAAAAATGGCCAAAAAACGAGAAAAATCCAAATTTCTCAAAAACGGCACTAACGATTTTGATGAAATTTTGCTTATTTGTAGCCCTTAATGTACCCTACCATATGCAAAAACCGCATCTTTCTAAAAATTCTCGTTTAGGTAATAATAATAATAATAACTGATTTTGGGGGTTTTATGGCGAAATGGCGAAAACTATCCGATCGATTTCAAACAAATTTGCACCAGAATTGTGCAAACTAACTTCAAAAGTTATTGAACACAAGTTATTGAATTGCAAATGGTGTTTATGTCAACAATTTATATAAACAATATTTTAAACAGCATATATGTAAGTAAATAGATATGTAACAAACGATGTTTGAATTAAATTATAATACAGTAAGCATTTTTCGTTGATTTTTGTTTGTGTTGTTTGGCAATCTAACCTAAAAAAGCTGTTTTGGTTTTTGAAGAATAATAACCCGATTATAAATTAGAGAAATTGGTTGCAAATAAAAGTGTTTTGGTTCATTTTAGGCCTAACCTAAAATTATGTTCAGTTTTTGATCCATAACAGTTGTTTTATTTATAATAATATGTAACAACCGATGTTTAAATTGAATTATAATATAGTAGGCCTAAGCATGTTTTATTGATTTTTGTTTGTGTTTGCTTTGTCAATCTAATCTAAAAAGCTATTGGTTTTGACGAATAATAAACTAATTATAAATTTGCTAAAGTTGCTATGGTAATGAATGTAAACAAACATGTGTTACTAAGCATTTTATACAAACAGCTGTTTTTGAGCGCTATGGTCTTGAGTCCATACAAAAGAGACTGTTTAGTTTTTTCCAAATTTGAAACTTTTTCGGGAAACTTTTCAAATTTTTCTTTATATAAAAACCTAGTTCGGACTATTACGAACATTTTAAAACAAAAAATTGCCAAATTGGTCCAGCAGTTCTCAATTGATGCGATTTCAAAGAAACAGCAATTCATTTTTATTATATAGATTAGGCTGCAAATAGAAGTCTGGAAATGTGTTACTCGAGATAGGTAGTACTTACAATAAATATATATGGATTGTAAACAGAGTGAATGCGACGAAAAGAAGAAAGGATAAAAACGTCTTAAAACTTAATTGAGCTAGTTTTCCTAATTTACTTATCGAGTTCTGTTTCTGACTTAACTGGCCAAAGCTAATCGGCAAAGTTATTAATTGTGGAGGAGGCGTGAGTCTGGAACAATATATTAGTTTCCTGCAGGAGACGTTCTGTACGCTGAATACCGTCAGTCCAATAATTATTAAAGAATTTAAAAAGGTTAGAACTTTATATAATAAAACTTATTCTTGTAAACAAAGCACGACCTCTTTTAAAATAAACTGGAACTAGTACGTCATTAATTACACTATATTATTGTATATGACATTCGCTTAAAGTGCTTTGTTTTGTGTACTTTTATCACTGAAATTTAAGCTACATTTCGTTTTATAGAACGTGTATACAAATATTTTGTCAGTAGGAAAAGCATTGAAAACTCAGTTACATTTTGCACAACATAAGGCATTCACGTATTATATAGTTATAGTATTTACCTTGTGGTAGACCTACAGCCAGATCCTTTCACTGTATAAGGCCTCTACTATCAAAACTATTGAAATAATTGGCGACCCTCTTATTCCAGCTTATCGCTGACGCGGACATCAGTCAACCAAACAGTGCAGAACATTTTAAGCCTTTCTTTTACAGAACTATAAATATGTAATGAAAATTGAATCAAAAATTTGGTTTCTTCCAAGCTTCTATTAAAAACGAAATTAATTAATTGCAATCGAATCTGTCAGATTAAAAACGTTCAAGGCCATTTTCGTAACAGACAATACCTAATTGTCTATACTATTCTAAACAAAGTTTACAGCCTGTTTTAGATTTCCGTACCTTAAAACGAAACATCGGAGCTCTTGTAGGGTCACACGTCTTTTTACCTGTCTGTTATAGATCAAATTTCTCTGGAACAGCTAAAAGTGACAAAGCTGTATAACCCTAACCCACGTGTAAGTTATTCCAATAATTAAAAAAGTATGGCCTCCTATACAAAAATAAATATTTTATAATTTTTATAATTTTAATAGCGGGGATCATAAGCTTTAAAATTATATTTGAACCATTAATTTTGATGTAGAATTAAGGGAGATATGGCATTGCCACAAAAAGCATCTTTGAGAAAATTTTTTAATAACATATAAGGATTGATATTTTAACCAACTATTGTGTTTGGGAAATTGGTCTACTCTCGATGGCGCTGAATAGCTGCCTTGTCTGTACGAAATATATAAGTAGAGTTTGCACCTCAACCTTGTGACCTTGGATTATTGACTGCTTCGCTTGACAAAGTCGCTTCCCGAGTTTTCATCCTGGCCGTCACCCCAATGGTATTTTACGTTTTGATCGATTTTGGGGGAACTAGATGGAACTAGATAAGGTCGTGTAAAAAAAACAAAATTTGTAGAATAATCTCCTACATTTACTTTTTTATATAATACCCCAAAATTTGTCATTAATTTTAGGTACCTATATTACCTATATAGTTAAAAGGTAATGACAACAAATGTCCATACAATATTGTAGTATTTACTGTGTTTGTATAGGATGCCGAGTTGAACAAACCAATTAGTACACATAACTTAACTGTTATCCTTCATCCGATTTTTACAGTTACACCATCCGATAGGGAATCAAAAGGGCTACAAAAAAGGTGTCTTGACATTTTTCGTTAAAATGTACGGTTTTGGAGTAATTTAGGTTTGAGATTTTCAAACAGCCGCCATTTTGAAACGCATGATTAGATTTAATCGTTTATTTTTTTTGAGGTATATCATTGACAGCTTAAACTTCATGCCAAGTTTTAACTCAATCGGTCAAACCGTTCTCTAGATATGAATTATTTTGTATAAAAAACAAAATGGCGGATATCTGGAAAACGAAGCGTTTGCGGACCTATGTTTATATGAACTTTTTTCATTATTTTCACCAGTAGAACACGTCCTGCAATTCTTTCCGTTTCTTCCTGACACACCCTGTATATACAGGGTGTCCCGTAAGTATTGACCAAAACTTCACGAGGTTATACTATAGGTAAAAACAAACAATTTTCACCATATCATGTATAGTCCTATCTTGCTTAGTTTTCTGTCTATCTGTCTGTATGTGTTTCTTAGAAAAAAATTTCTATCTTAAAAATGGTTTGAGATATCAAGTTGAAACTTTTTACATTTAATGACCTTATTAGTGTGCATCTTAGATAAAAGTTTCAAAATAATATCATTTACAGAAACAAAATGGCGGCCATTTAAAATGTTCAAATCCTGATAACTTTAAAACGAGCGATGTTACAAAAAAAAGGCAAGATACATAAAAAATAGCCCCTTTTAATACAAGCATTTTGGTACCTGGTTTATTGATCTAAGATAAGTAGTAACAGAAATAAGTAAGATTTCCCAAGTAAAGGTCTATGCTTAAAGGTACAGCATTACAAAGGAATTAGATGCATAAGGCATTATGCATCAGCTGTTTTTATGTAACAGCTGATAATAAATTAAGAGATAGTTAATTGTTGTGCTGATTTGTTTACTACTTGGAACTAATATTGATTTTAACTGCTTAACCACAACACATCATGTATACATTGTATACATTGCAATTATGAATAAAACACAAACCTTTACTTGGGAAATCTTACTTATTTCTGTTACTACTATCTTAGATCAATAAACCAGGTACCGAAATGCTTGTATTAAAAGGGGCTATTTTTTATGTATCTTGCCTTTTTTTTGTAACATCACTCGTTTTAAAGTTATTAAGATTTGAACATTTTAAATGGCCGCCATTTTGTTTCTGTAAATGATATTATTTTGAAACTTTTACCTAAGATGCACACTAAAAAGGTCATTAAATGTAAAAAGTTTCAACTTGATATCTCAAACCATTTTTAAGATAGACGTTTTTTTCTAAAAAATACCTAAATAGCTAACATGAGAACTGTACTATTTTTACAGATTTCTTCTCCTACATCGTAAAGCGTACATAGTACTGTAAGAAACTTCTTTGTATCTTAGCAACAAAATGTTTTGGGACACAAAAAGGCAGTCAAGATGACTTAATTAGTTATGACTTAAAGCAGGTTTTCAAAGTGCCCTCCATCTTCATAAATACATGCGTGCGCACATAAATACATCTACACAATACACAGTGGTTGCATTAGCGATTTTTTAACAGTAATTTAAGTAGGTTTTTTGTATAAAATAAAGTATTTATGAAATTGCAACAGCTTTTTAACATTCCATTGTAAAACATATTGCACTTTGAGTTAAATTTTATTGTTTGCAAAGTGAAAATAAGCCTCTTTAATAATTTTTGAAATAAGAGTTTCTGAAACTTTCAGCACTCCTAGTGACTAAACGATTAAATTTATCAAAAAAAACACCAAGAATTAAAATGTCTTAAAATTGCATCTAAAATCCAAATCCGTTATAAAACATAGGGGTTTCCATAAGAAATTCGAAAGTTGGCCGCCATATTGGAAAATGGCGGCATATTTTCGAAATTTCAAATTCATATTTTTAATGGCCACTAAAAAAAAGGTGAAGTCCCCCATTTAAAGTTTCCTGTAAATCTTGTCGCTTCTGATATACCAATGGTGGCACACTTAAAATAGTCACCCTGTATTAGAACAACCAAAGATTGCTTGTAATATAATATTATATTGTCTATTATACAAACAAAATAAATATGAATATAATATTTGCTACAATTAATTTTACTCGCAATAGGCTGGGATTTATTTTGTAATAGACATTCAGAGCCGCCAAACCAAATTGGTTC
Source organism: Philaenus spumarius (assembly GCA_018207615.1). Lineage (NCBI taxonomy): Eukaryota > Metazoa > Arthropoda > Insecta > Hemiptera > Aphrophoridae > Philaenus > Philaenus spumarius. The sequence continues at coordinate 12,743 of JAGFPH010007369.1, read as the reverse complement.
ATATGTTTACTTTTGTTTTGCCCTATCAAACCTTTTATCTCTTTCAATTTACAAATGTTAAAATCGAATGAGCTTCTAGCTAATTTTAGGTAGTAATTTTGTAATTTAAAATTGTTAATAATCTTTTTTTGTTTATCAAACAGATTTTAATAGAAATCCAAGTCTCAGAGATTACTGTAATACAATGAATCCTTACAAATTCAATTCAATTTGATTTGTCTGTTGACAATTTTACATTGTATAAACATGTCCACATATATAAGAAATTAAACAGTACCACACAAAAAGAATTTAAAAACTAACAACCAACACAATTTATACAGTATTCTTTACATATTTCATCAGATTAGTTACACACTCTTAAAATTATACTGCGCAAAGTCATTATATTTAACATAAAATAAAAGCAGTTACTACAAAAATTAAAAATGAATTTCAAATAGAGATACTACAATTTACTAACCAATACATGTAGGACAATAATGCAATCCCTGGATATGAAATTCCAAATATAAACAGAATCAACCAAATCCCCCCCCCTCACCCACACTCGACCCACCTACCACCCGTGGCTGCACCGAGTAAAAGTAGTTTGCCACCAAGAATTGTGGAAAACTTCTCTTAAAGGTTTTCTGGTCCTGGATAATTTTAATTTTTTGTGGGAATTTATTATTAATAAGTGCAACTCCGGCTTGAGAAGGAAGTCTTTTAGACTTTTCAAGTCTGTGCTGTCTTATCCGTAAGATATCTTCCTGCCTGGTATTGTGATTATGTACATCTTTACTTAATATTGAAATACATTTAACAAACAATCGTCTTTGAAAAAAATATTTAAGTAATAACACTATTGCTTATTAATTTATAGCATAATGTTCAGTTCAATGTTAACGGGCATTGCAATTATACTTGGAGCTTCTAGACATAGTAATTCAACAGAATATAAACAGTGTGTATTTATATTTGCCAATGGGTTCCAGCGTTGACTGTAGTACTATATTCAGTCAATGTTTATATCAATTACTGTTAATCATACAAGTTTGCCTTTGGGTAATCTATAGACAGCCCAAGGCTGAGATATTAGTTAATAGTTTAATATTTAGCTAACAACAAAAACTCTAGTTTCACCCAACAACTTATAAAACTAATATTATTAATGTTTATTTTACTTTAGGAAGTTATTTAATGCGCATGATATCACGGTAGCATATCTGCAATGCTATATAAAATCTACTGACTTGTTACTTACCAAAACACATAGATGTATACCTGACTGGATGTGACGTCACGCTATATGAGTTATACACTATATTTTATCTATATTTATAATAACTCCGTCCCAGGACGCTTCCTTCCTCAATAGGTTATTTACTGCAGTTAGTAGGCGTGTCTACATTACATTGTTTATATTGGAGAATGTTTCACGTCTGCACCAAAATCCTGCAGTAAATTTAGTTTTGGACCTTAGCTACGCCTTACCGCATAAATTCAGTGCCTTGTGTTGTTTTTGAAGGCTATAAAACGATCGACGCTTAAACATGATAGCCTACTTCTTACGTAATCGGGTTTTTAGTGTTTACGGTTGCATACTTTGAGATACTTTAGTTAGGGTCTATATATAAACTAGCTGTTGTAACCGACTGCCCCACCAATTAAAACAAATAGAGAAAACATACGTGCAATGAATGACCCACACTGTTAACTCATTTACAAAGAGGTTTCGGGAACACTTGCCGACGTAAGATCACCTTAGATAAGGTATCCTCGACTAAGACCCCGTCTAAACTGACTAGTTTCGCAGCAATTGAGTCAGATCCACACAGTTAAATGTAGTTTTCGATACGTTGAAGTTGAAAGAATGTAAGCTATGTCTAGGCTATGTGTAACCTTTGTATAGACTGTAGGCTATGTGTAACTAAGTGTAATCTATATGTAGGCTATGTATAAGTGGGGTAGATTATGTGTAGCTAAGTGTAGTCTTTATGTAGGCAATTAATAGGCGGTGTAGGTTAAGTGTAGTCTTTATGTAGGCTGCGTATAGAGGGGTAAACTATGTAGAGCTAAGTATAATCTTTATGTAGGCTATGTATAGGCGGTGTAGGATATATATGTAGTTAAATATAGTCTTTATGAAGGTTATGTTTATGCTGGCTAGGGTATGTATAGATAAGTATAGCCTTTATGTAGGCTACGTAGCGGTGTAGGATATGTGTAGTTAAATATAGTTTTTGTGTAGGCTATGTATATGCTATGTAGGATATGTGTAGTTAAATCATCGACCACATAAGACCCAAGGCCGTACCCAGGAAAAAAAATTTCGGGGGGGTTGTGGCACCAGGCGGGGTCCGGAGGCTCTACCCAATAAAACTTTTTTTAAAATTGTCAAATAACCCATTTTTAGGCCATTTTAAGCTTTTATTGACAAAAGTTAGAACGACACGAAGTATATAAATAATAACATAAAAATAATTTCCCCTGTTAATTTGGTGACTAGGAAAATAAATAGATAGACAATACAAATAGACTCAACATTTTTTTAATACAACACAGAATTGTATCTATAGAAAAGAACAATTATATTACAAAACAAAATCCATTCTTCTGTTCTTTTTTCTTGCAAATTCATCAATCACTTCGTCTGTTGAGATGTGATGACTTCTGTGAACCGACATGAGAGCCAGTCCGCTTAGTCTGTCTTGTCCACACGCGTTTCTCAGGCACGTCTTCAATCGCTTGAGAGTAGAGAAGGTCCTTTCAGCAGTTGCAGTGGTCACTGGCAAGGAAGCAAATATTTTTAGTAGCGTGAATATGTTAGGGAAAAGTTCTCTATTACATTGGCTTAATGCCTCAATGGCACAAGAAGGCTTGTCGTGTTCCATTTGTTTTTCCCAAAACAATTTCCACAGCGAGTACTCACTGGATACTAGTTCTAGATCAACCATCTTTTCATAAAGTTTCAAAGATTCAACGTCTATTTTCTCAGTTGCTGAGGTGGGTAAAAAGCACTGAAGTGTTACCAGAAGCTCTTTATGGTCGGTGAATCTGCATTTGAGCTGATCTATCAAATCGTCTAGAATCGGGATCGCCACGATATTCTAAAGTAGGTTTGAGGGTCTTGAGTAGAGTAGTTGCTTCTATGGCGTTGGCGAGGAGCTAATCTTGGCAAACGAATTTCTTCGCCAACATCACTCATTAAAGATTCTGCTGTTTTGAAAATCTTGGAAAACTCAAGATCGATTGTTTTCCTTAAGTTTTCAAAATGGCCAACAATATTTTCAATGTGGTCAACTGCAGACGTAAGGTCACAATAGGGAGACTGAAGCACTTTGCAAACAGATATTGTGGCAGAGAATGTGTTAGCCAATAAACAAATGCACACTACAAATTCACTAGCAATCATAGACTTTAAGAGCGACGATGCTTTGGAAGATGTCTCAATATCCTGACTTTCGCTAAGACTTTCTAGAGTTTCAACAATAGCCTTAAACATCTCCTTAAACTTCAGCAAACTGTTGTGTTTCTCCACCCACCTGGTTTCGCACATGGCTGTTAAAGTTTCCCATTTAGTATTAGGAAAGTTCGATTTTATAAAAGATTGCAATAGAGCTGTCCTCTTTGGAGATGCCTTTAAAAAGTTTGTCACAGTTTTTACAATTCCAATGCAGTTTCTGGCACATGGGAGGCTGCAGGAGGGACATAAAGCCAAATTCAGAGAATGGTAACTACAGTGAACGTATAGTGCTTTAGGAAAAGTTTGTTTAACTATTGCCTGCACTCCTTTGAATGAGCCTTTCATGGCAGAGGCTCCGTCATACCCTTGGCCTATCATGTTTGTTATATCCACACCTAAGTCGTTTAGAGTTGAAATAATTGTGTTTGCTAGCCCCTCTCCCGTTGTATCGTCAGCTTTGACAAAACATAAAAAATCTTCCTTGCAAATAAAAAAATTAGGTCTTTTTTCTTTAGTGTACCTTACACAAATTGAGACTTGCTCATGACCAGCGATATCCGCTGTTTCATCCACAAGAACTGAAAATGCCTTAGCATTATTAACATCTGCCACAATTTCTTTCTGGATTAATTCTCCACAAATGTTGATAATTTCATTTTGAACCTAGGACTGATATACAATGCATTCAAGTTTGCATTTTCTGTGTGGCTTAGTAAATTTTTATCCCCACACTTGAGTCTCATCCTTAAAAGCGCACGAAAATTACCGTCATTTAAAGAAGGCTCTTCATCATTGATTGATATTGGTCCATGGTCATCACTGCCCCTTAATGCTAACTCTTGTCGGCCACAGAGTTTTATTGTTTCTACAATCGATGAAAGCTTTTTTCTGTTTTCTTCCACTTGCTTCTTTCTACTTGAATCCATGATATTCCTTATATCAGAGTTTAAGTCACTTTTTGTTTTCAAAAAGTTGTTACCAATAAGTGTAGAATCTTTGTGGTAGCTATGCAACTCGTGGTTTTTGAATAATTCCAAAGCATCCTTTCATTTAGTGAAAGGCTTTTTCACAAGGAATTTCAATGTTTGGTTACATCCTTTGCCTACACATTCTTTGGAGAATAAAACACAATATTTACAAAAAGCACCATCAGTTTGAGTATATACAAGCCAAGGGAAACGAGTCAACCACTGTCTTTGGAAACGCAGATTCCTTTTTCCACTTGCAGGAAATTGGAATGTATTTTCTGGAACCCAAGGAGAAGTCAAAAGATTATATTTTAGGTCTTCATCCAAATTAGAGTTTATATATCTTCCAATATCTAAAGGATTTAAATGAGATTTTTCATTTTCCGTGCTTTCATCAACTTCAGAAGTCTCTTGATGACTAGGGGTTGACTGGGTTGAGCCTGATGTAGACGCAGCATCAAGAATACTATTATCGCAAGGATTGTCGAGTTTATTTCTTTTTTGAGTTTTTGTAAAAAAATTCAAAAGTGAAGGCTGTTCTTGGGCAGATCGCTTCGACATTTTCTTTTGCTTTTCTCCCTAAAAAAAAAATAATAATAATAATAATAGAGGACTAGATTCTATGACTCTATTACTACAAGAACACATTTTTCCCAGTTAAAAAAGGTACATATTTATTTTATGCATTCAAAAATATTGTGTTTACTGTTTTGGTTTCCACGACAAGTGTTTTAAGCGCCGTCCTCAATAGTGGACAATTTCTGTTTCTGTTTTCATGTTCATAATAACGTATATTTAAAGGGAAAAAGATATTAGAATCGTAAACTATAGGAGTCATGTATATTCAACATTTAATTTGAACCGAGAAATTGAACAACTACAGCAACAAAGAAAAAAAGATTTTCGCCCATTTTTCATTTTTACTTAAACTAATATTCAAATTCAACCCCGTTCGTGAATAGTGTTGAACTACCGGTCTAGCTTTAGCGTAGGCTAACTTGTAAGATTAGTTTCTAATGACGAGCCCCAAAGTTGGCTGCGCCAATTTGTAAGATGCTCTGCTTACAAAAAAAATATAAATATAATAATTTGATTTGATGCAGTTGCACTGCAAGACTCTACTTTAATTTTATTTTATCTCGGGTTGTGAATTCAATGACCTGATTGAAAAATGGTGAAGAGGATTAGATTAGGCCAAACAAAGTAGACAATCTAGAAATGACCTTTGACATTTATTAATATCATATATATAGCAAAAAATAAATTTAAATACAGACAAATATAATACAAATTATAGGTTATAAAATTTCAAAGAGAGCTGGTGATTTATAAGTAAAAAAGATTTTAAGTGCACTGTACATACTTACGAAAAGGCAGACACACAAACTTATTATTTTTTTAAAAAAGAAAAAAAACCCACTCGCACGCGCAACACTGTTGTAGTCTATTCCATTGTCTGGTTTATAACGTCACTTTACTTCGAAAGACTTGAAAAGTTCGCCGATCGCAATACTACACACCATTGTCTATGATAATTATTAACTTTCGTAAAAATTTTGAATCAGTTCTTCTATACTTCACTGTCTTGTAAAATTCACATTTTAAGACAAAATTACTTACTGAGTAAAACACACGTCTTACTAATTTGACGTCTTGATAAAAAGTGAGGCTAGCGTGATTCTCCCACCGCTACCTTAATTTGGCGTCTCTTTTCTCTCCACCAATCTGAAACGTGTGACGACACACATATGTTCAATTGCGTCAGATTCTTTTGGTTGCTAGCTATGCGTTCTTACTGGATCTTGCATGTGAAAAATCACGTACACTAATTTTCCTGTAATTAGCTTGCAGGTGTTGGCTTATCTCATCTAGACGTTAAGACGCTTCTTTGTCTAAACTGGGTCTCAAAATTCGTATAGTTTCCGAGTCTTGAAATCAGTGCATAAACTGTCCATTTTCTTAAACTCCACATTTAAATTGAATATAATAATTGATTTTAATAACTGTCTGCCTTTTACATTTATTCAAATTAATATTGAAATTTACTTTAAAATTTGTCTGCCCTTTTAGTCTATTTCCTTTATGTTAAAATTGCTTCTAATTATTAAGCTCTCTTTCTAAAAACATTTGCAATGTAAATTAAATTAAATTCAAAAATAAAAATGCTCTCTCAAATTAAAATTGACTTATGCTCCTATTCTATATTATTATTGTACTTTGGGAAGCTGTAGATGTTACAAACTACATAATGAAACGTCTAATCTTACCTTGTATGTGTTGTTGTTTTCGTCAGAGAACTTTTGTGTAGCTAATAGCCTAAATAGCTAATAGATCTAAACTAAATTACTTAAGCACCAGCTCAATCTAAACGACAATCTGAACAATTAAACAAAGCCACCGAATCAACTAACGCAACAACCCAACACAATTGACGGTAAAGCGACAACACGACTGTGCAATAAAACTGCCAAGGGTCATCGGTTTACCTGGTTTGCAGGGCTACGACATCACGACGGTGGTGCAGCTGCGAGTGGGCTCCGTCGTGTTGTCGTAGTCTGCACGGCTTGACCGGGGTAAATCTTGATGAGGGTTTGACAGCCAGTGGTGATAATATTTAGCCCGTACCCCTGCGTACTCAGCAAATTTACAATGCATATACATGCAAAATACATGCAATGTTCTCATGCAAAATACTGTAACTAAACAGTTTAGGTAAGTCCTTTAGTTTTTTTTTTATTCTAATTATATAAAGTGATAATACGACGAAATATTATAATTATACAAATATTTTAATCATACTGTTATCGGCAAAATATTGTGACTAAACAGTTTAGGTAAGTCCTCTAGTTTTTTTTTATTCTAATTATATAAAGTGATAATACGACGAAATATTATAATTATACAAATATTATAATCATACTGTTATCGGCAAAATATGTGAAGTGACTTTAAAGGGGTAAATATTGTCTAGCTATGAACTCAGTTCTGGTATGGATAAAGTTTTCTTCAAGACAGCCTCGCAGGTAGACGCGGAGGGATTAGGGGCTGGGACCTCGCGCAGACTACGACTTTACGACTGAGTCGCTAATGAGATTCGGCAACGTCGTGCTGTCGTAGCCCTGCAAATATTTTTATTGCCCCCCCAAGGGTTCCAGGTAGCATTCAGTCCTGTTGTCATACAACCACAATTGACACCACTACACAACAACTTGACTCTCGCTAAATGTAAACACTCGATGCACAGACGACAGTGACTGCAGGCTGACAAACATTTTACTTTCACTTCAGTAGTGCCAACATATAAAAAAAAACCTATAGAATATAGTCAGAGACTTGCAAAGTCGAATGGCGGTCCTTGTTTCGTGCTGCTACCTATCGTAATAGCGCCAAACTACATGCTTTACGGCAACTTCCGTAATGGAACGTTTGGGTCTACGCCGTTAGCGGCTGACCGCGTTCATCCACAGTTGCGAATGGGTTAGTAAAATTGTAATGCATTTTATAAATTATTTACATATACTTTTAACTAGAAATTGTTTTGAACTCTTCCTTATTTACCTATGAAGATTAATTATAACTTGAGTAAATTTAATTCCTATGTGTTTGAAAATGCTTATTTTTGGGAAAATTTCGGGGGTGTTCCAACCCCTTTGACCCCCCCCCCTGGGTACGGCCTTGATAAGACCAATAGATGGAGCATAGCTAGTCGGCCGGTGAAGCCGAGCTGTCCGCCTGACCCAGACAAGATGGCGGCGGATAGGCATGACTCATCCTAGACGCGAGCGTCAACGCCAGTAGCTCGAGCCTTTGCTATTGTCATTCGCACAGGGAACCTGCCGAGTTTTTCAAAATTAGGCTGCATCATTACTCCAAAACAATAACCAAAACCATGCACAAAACAAAATTAAGGAATCACCTTTCAAAAGCAATTACATTTATGGGCCAGTGAACATGTTTGTGAAATAGAATTGTACAAATTATTTAATGTTTGTAATCCATATTCAACAATCAAACTTGTTTGTATTCACTAATAATAGTAGCACTTCTGTAAGATTATCATTATATTTCGAACCTTAAAAATAGTATAAATATTTGTATATTAGTAGCCTATGTTTCACTTTCAAACTTCATTGTAATCACCAATAAAAAGAACTATATTATCAAATTTTGAACACAAAGAAAATTAAAATCTTTTCATGTTATTAGGCTATAGCCTATTTAAAACATATTTTTTCATTGTCTTTATGTCCTATACTTTTTCAACATAACATTTATATACGACAATTTCAGGTAATGTAAGAAAAGATTTTATTTTCAATGTATTTTCGGATCTCTACCCACTTAATTTTAATATTATGTCAATAGATACTAAACAATTTGTATTAAATAATGCCAGGCTTAATTAATGCTTTTCAGTACAATCAATATTTCTAGTCCACTAATTAAAAATTTATGACAATATCTAAAATTAAAAAAATTAATTGAGACGCCATAAAATATGAAACGGTATTTCAGGAATGAAACCTTTCCCGTTAGAGTACCAGACATTAACAAAAACTAAACTTTGTTTATTGATATAGTATTAGTAATATACTAGTTATCACAAAAATGTCATTACAGTAGTTGTTAATACAAATATACATGCAGTATCTACAACGAATTTGCCATACCAACACTTGCAGGTCGATGGGCGGAACGCTCTTTCCGCCGCGGCAAAACTTTTTAACTTTAACTGAGTAATCTACTAAACTAAAGGAGCAAATTAAAAAAAAAATAGGATTAGTAAAATTCAGTTTTAAGGCTACAATTTCCACCGTTTTTTAACGTACCTGACCAAAAAATAAAAAAAGTAGTAGCAATGAACTTTTTTATGTCATGATTAAAAATGTATATAAAAAGTTAAAGTTAAAGTTATTTTTGTGTAAAAAAGGCTAAAGTAGTGTTATTTGATTTTTAATTCCTTTCATTAGCACCCACAACATGTCAACTTTACACTTGCGAAGTTTCAAAATTTTAACATTACTCTAAGTATATTAAATCACAGGTTGAGTGAAACGAGAGCATTGGCATAATTCAAAGTTGAGAGCGCCGTTTATGTCTTTCTGACCCAGACAAGATGGCCGACCTGGCTTCACCCGCTATAGTGTTAGCTTTATAGGCATGCTCCATCTATTGGTCTTATGTGGTCGATGAGTTAAATATAGTATTTATGTAGGCTATGTTTATGCTGTGTAGGATATGTGTAGTTAAGTATAGTATTTATGTAGGCTATGTAAAGTAGGCTATGCAGATAAGTACAGTATAGTCTTTATGTAGGCTATGTACAGGTGGTGTAGGCTATGGGTACATATGTAGCTACATGTATGTTTTATGTAGGCTAATGTATGTCTATATGTAGTCTATTAGTACACTGCGTGTGGGCTATATGAAGGATACTTGTATGGTACCGGCACTTCGATATACAGTATACTAATCAAGGGGTTTTATGTAATCAATATTTTGAAAATGTATTATTTAACGTTTAACTAAGATTAAAAGCGCGACCAATTAGTTTATGAATAACATAAAATAACTGTAAAATAATAAATCTCTCATGAAACATTCGAAGTTTATTTTATAAAATTATTGAAAAGCTTTGTAAGTAGCCTACCACCGCTCAATTAACACACATAAAACCAATTATTACAGGAGTATTTATTGTTAATCTTCACTGAACTATCTGTAATGAACCACTTTAAACAAGTTTAGGTAAGTATTAGATCATGGTTCAACACGAACTTAGCAAACACATCTGATGGAAAAGGATTTAATAAATTATCTTTGATCAGTGAACAACAGTTCCAATACTAAATTCTATTTGCTCTGTGAATTTGACTGAGGTAAATGAAGCGCACAATCCAAGCAATCAACCAAGATACGGGCTACTATCCAGAGCGAACAGTAGGCTACTGTCAGTATATAGAAGTACTTTTTATTTATATAGAGCTGCTTTATTTGATTTGATGAACCACCTTTTTGTTACCATCAGTATTCGTAACTGAAGATTAATGTATGAATAGAAAAGTACAAACAATAATTATTTAACCTTAGACATGAATTATAACAAGAAAAATTATACCACCCTGGGAGGGAATTACTTGGCAGGGCAGATATACAGTACACAATACAACATTAAAATCTATAGTGATATTTCTATGAACACAATTTCTTCTAACATTACATACTCATATACACACGAACTATTATATAAAATTAAATCACTCAAAAAGGATACAAGATAGATTGTTTACATTAGATTCAATAGATACAAAATAATATTCTCAAAAATGAAACTCAATCTTCCAAACTAAACAAGAGAAATATAACAAACTTCACTAACTAGAGTACTTCAACAAACCGTATTAATTGTTTAATTTGCCGTACCGAATATATAGTATTAATTAATATGCCTATCCATCAATATGATGTATTATCTATCAATTAAATAACGCCGAAAGCAATACATCAATATGTAAGTGGAGGTTACAAACACTGTCACATACATTCTTAATTCCAAAACCATCATTTAGCTATAACAATACAATTTTGTCTAAAGAAAATGTTCTTTAATGAATTGTTAAAGGAGCTAATACTTTTTTTATGTAACTAGAAATCTTTGCATAATATGTATAAAATATAAAACAGAATTTTTGAAGTGCAAACTTCTACAGGCGTACCTCGGTCTTATGTTTGCTGGCGGGTGAATCGGAATTTACCGTCACGCATTTTCTGAAACGCGTTATTGTGAAACGCTCGTTTGCTGGCGGGTTATTCGGACTTTACCGTCACGCATTTTCTGAAACGCTCTATTCCGTCAGTTTTAAATAACGTTTTGGTCTTGCCGAGATTCGAACCAGCAAATTCCTTCACCATAGATTAGCGCCTTAGCCAGTTAGGCCACGAACGCATTGCTAGTTCAGTATATTTGAAGTTCAGTTGGGTATATAAGGGTAACAGATTGTCCTACGCCATAGACTTAATCCGTTAATGTTAACACAATGTATAGTTTAATTGGTAATACCTCCGAAATGGACATTGTGCTTCCTCATTTCGTAAGTTGTGTTAAAAAGTTTACAAACAATATACACTTCTTCACCTTTTCAAGTTCAGATGTACAGTATTAAATTGTTTTCAAATGGTTTGTCGTTACATAATAACCTTTCTGTAAAACCACAATATTTTTAAGCAAACCCTATTCGTGAATGTCACATGCTGTAGCAATTTTAGTTTTGCATTCTCTGCTTTTAGCTACCGGTACTTCCCACACAACATTAAACCATGAACAACAATACAATATTCACTTCGTGCAGATCTTATGCCAAAGACTGAAAGGATGCATAAAGTTATATGTTTGCTTTTCGTTTTACGCGAAAATAAATATCGTATAAATAATATCATGAAAAATAACCATTTCGTTACATCCATAATGCCGTTGTGTCAATGCGATAAGGTTGCCATGACGACCGCAAGTAAACGCCGCCACTATATCGTTGATCCCTTTATCTCCCTCTAAACACTCTCACAATCTATTTACTATCTCTGTTTATCAGTGTTAGAGTTACGATTGATAGGTGTAAAGTAGTGCGCCAGCAACAGTCATTCAGTTCGTGCATATTCATCGAGCTTAGTCTTTAGAACAGCTGTTGAATATTTAAATGCTGCCAGTTTTAATCGCTGGATTATCGTTAGCTTGCCTATCAAGACTTGACCTATTTTATTTCCTTTGACTACTTTAAATAAGTTAGTAAAGGTTACCTCTAACTTAGTGGCATAATATTACGAACCAGCTTTCTTTAGCCTACTAACACGCACGCCAATTCTCCAGAATCTACTACTCTTTTAAAAAACATTAATATAAAAGTAGCTGACCAGTGCGAATATTTCGCAAGTTAAGAGTAGGCCTACACTTGACTGATTTAATACCTTGACGTAAGTCATGTTTAGAGGGACTTTTTGATGATGAGATACATTCTCGAAACGCGTCAAAAACTTTAAACAAGTTTTAAACTAAGAGGTTCTCGGACGGAAAATAAAAGGTATTGTACTTATATACAGGGTGGTTATAAAGTCACTCCCCCCCCCTTAACTTTTGTATTTGTTAAAACAAACAAATATCCTTTGGGGAACGATACTAACTTAACCCAAAGTATCTTTTGAACCAATCGAAAATTTTGAGTGTCCAGTAAAAATGGGGGATTTTGGGGGCAACTCAAAATTTTTAAACGGGAAGTATGGTCATGTGATACCTCATTTTAAAGGTATATTTAAGACTAGGAAAATGACATAAA
>JAGFPH010007368.1:55250-66102 GCA_018207615.1 Philaenus spumarius | reverse complement strand
GACAGCAAACACACTATGTCTCCTCTTGAACTTTAGGCGTCAAGATCAGCTGCTCCAATGTTCGTGAATCACTGATTTTATTGACACTGATACAAGAAACGAAAGAACCCTAATGGTTCCGAGCCGACTGATTCCACCAATGAGGTCTCAATATCGTGTGTATACACATATCTTGGTTCATTACAAGCCCATATCTAAAATTGTTTAAAATAGTATAAACAATTTTGATGGCTTTCTGTGAAGGCGATAGTTTTTTTATTTGTAAACTTAGATTTGATCTTTTGCCGTTACATAATGTCAAAATCGTTCTCATATCAAAACTTGTATACTAATTATAAAATTTGTATGGAAAAAATAATTAATAATGACTAGGCCTAGTATGCATTTATTTATTTTCCTCCCGCATGCAGTATATTCATAAAAAAAGAGTCACGAGATAAAACAAAATAAAGGTTTTGTATGAAATGAAATCATTGAACGATATCAAAAATAAAATTGCAGTCATCAAAATTATTACGTTTGTAGCCTCCAATCTAAAATCGGTTTAAACTTAGTATCCCTATTTTTTAAAAAAATGTTTACGTTCAAGATTTTATACTTGAGCTACGTTTAAATTGAATTGCCTTCATAAACCACCACTATCCAGAAAATGTTTTATTTAGGAACACTGTTAGATATTTAAGAAATGTAGGTCCCTTAGATTCTTCAAGAAATTACAGATTTCAGTTAAAAACAAGGCCTAAACTAATTCGTTTGCATACATTTTAGCACATTTATTAGTTTTAGTATCTTAAATTGAAATTGTTAAGAGAAATTAAATATTACGAACAATATTGTCTGACAGTCCGTTGTCACTACAAATGTTAGCAAAACTTACGTCAACACTGAAGGGTTTTAAAGGAAACATTTTCATACAAATATTTAAATTTAATGTATTTAGCCAAACCCTGTTACGTTTCGTTAATCTATCTTTGGCTTCTCATTCGTGAAAATGCGAACTCAAATTAGTTTTAATGAAGACATAAATTTTAATGATTCCAAAGTAAGGAGAAGTTAAATTAATATCACTCCTACCTTTTCTTCTACACTTGAATTAGGAAAGAGATAAACTACACGGAAAACAATCTAGTTTCACATAATTCAAATCTTCAATAACAACAACAACAAAATAATAAAAATAATAATTATAAGGATAACATTTACCCTACCTCCTTTCTCATTATATCTATCCCTTTCTTTTTTCCTTTTGTCTTATTCTGTCCCGTTGAATAGTTTTTAGGTAAAGTAGAAGAGATAATGTCTCAACGTCGCCAATTTCATCTAATTTGTTTGATATCTTCTAATTTATTATCTTAACATCCTATTTTTCTCTCTTGTTGTATCTCTTCTTCTTTCTCTCCCCTTCTTGTCTTATGTTCACCTTTTTTCTCCCTTTCTCTTTATGAAACTCTTCTTCATCCCTAATTCATAGTTTCTTTTTCTCTCTCGATACCTCCTTCTTTTCCCGTTCTTGGGTTCTTTCACACATTCCTAACCAGAAAGTTTCCTTAAATTTAGAATAAAAATAATTTTCTTGCTCGTTCACCTTTATAGCATGACTTTGTTCATTATTGTTAAAACTTATGTACATTAAATTATTACTTTATGATTTATTGTTTGATAATGTTTAATTTTATTCAACATTAAAACTTGAAAGATAAGAAGTTTAATATATTTTATTTCATTTTTACATTAAATGATATGATTCAATGTAAATAAATGAAAATATCTTCAGAACGGTTTGAGATATGTATGTGTGGTTTTCACCATTTGTTTTGTCTTACAATTCTTCATTAAAATTCTCTGACTACTTTTCTATTAAAAAAAGTTATATTCAAAATGGCGGATCCAAGATGGTGGACCACATTTTTGACATCTTAATAAAACAGTATTTTTACATACAAAATAGGTTCCTCAGTCACATTTTCAATTAAACATTTCCTTATATACGAAATATTAAGCCTTTCTCAGACTTTTCATCCACCCTGTCTATATTATTAGAACTTATAATGTTTAATTTACTTTTTCGCTACGAAACGTTATTATTGATGTAAATGTTTTAACTATATACACGTTATACAAACATTGTTCTATCCTTTAATTGAAAATAAAATGATCCCTAATTGAAATTCAAAACACCTCCTTCGAGTCCGTAACTGCGTCAACAACACACTGATTACATTGTTGTTTTGCAAACAAATTTATGTACATATACTTAAATATGGATTGAATAAATATGTTGAAATTATATTTTTCTGAATACATTAGTATGTATCTGAATTTGTAAACAATAATTCATTGAATGAAATAAGTTAAACTAAATTGAGTGTAAAAGTGCATTAATTACTTTAAAAAATCTTCATGTGATATCAAATTTTAAATTAATACTTGTGCTGATTCTTTAGCTAACTATAAATATTAAGCTGTTACGAATAATACGGGAATGGTTAGGTTAAAGTGTAGGCCAGATATAATGTACTAGTGATTAAGAAATATTTAATGTAAGATTGTTGGTACAAAAAGACAGAACTCTGAAATGGGAAGTTTGCTTACGAAATAATACACAAAATTGTAGAAATGCCTGAGGACCGAAACACGCAATATTTAGGCCGTTTAAACAAGTGGAAGTTTTACTACATGAGGTTGATCCTGACCTAGAAACGGGACCAGTGTGCTGTGGTCGAAACGGGGCTAGGGCCGCGATAGGGACCGTGGGTCTCGAACAGATCGCTTCTGATCGACGAGGGCCGAACATTATACTACGGGACATCTTTCAGAAACCAGCGAATAGACAAGGTGAACAAATAGATCACATAATATTCTATACAACCACATTTGGGTCTATTAACAAGGGTACAGGCCAGGGTTGTAACAAATAACTGATATCCAGGGTGGTCTGTCTTTTAAGCCAACAATCGATAAGAATTTGTATAGCGATAAGACATTAGATGTATAGTTAAATTGTATATGATTCCGGGAAAGTAAAGTTTTTATTATCACTCCACCACAGAGAGATAATTACTCATTGTCGTCTAAAATTCCCAACCCTAACACAGCTAAATATGGTTTAGTTTGGAAATAAAATTTTCTAGTTTTCCTTTCTTTTAGGCTAATTGTGTTATATTTTTGTTTTAAATTTTATATTGTTGATCTACTTTGTTGATTGATTGAAATTTTCATTGCAAAAAAAAAAAATCAAATTTTATAAGTTTAGTTAGCTTACTTTTTTGGCTTACTTAAATATACCTTATAATACAGACGATTATTGCATATTTTGTTTGTACTTTAGTATTTCAATCCCGGATTTGTTTAGAACTTATATATTAAAAAAAAAAAAAAAATGGGGGTGAGCTGGTTGGTCCTCGTTCCTGCCCCTGGATAGCTGTTACTCTAGAGAAACAGTGAACTAAACGCCAGCAGTCGCTTCTCACGAAGTCCTCCAGCGATAGCAGCGATAGCTCATCGTATGAGTAAAAACAGTCATAACCTAATCAGTCCTTATCAGGATTCCTTACGACGAGTTTCCCTTAGGAAGCGAAATCACCCAGACCGACTAAAGATCAACATTTGGAATATAAATGACGACTCCGTCCAAAACGTGAGGAAATTTTACGGAATTGACAAACTCATTATCTTAAGAAAAAGGGGAGTCAGAAATCAGAGAAGAATAGAAGTTTGGTGCAGGAGTAGAAAGGAAGCAGAGGAACTTCATTATAAAATCAGATGTAAACGCGATCCAACCAAGAAGCGACACATTTCAGTTGGAACTACTTATCAGGAGCGAACAAAGAGACTAAGCAGACTAATAAAACCAAAGAAAATTTCCTTATCCATAATGCATTGGAATGCCCGCTCTCTGATGAACAAAATAGAGGAGTTAAATCAGGAAATTGACACCACCAAGGCCAAGATAATCTGTGTGCAGGAGTCCAGTCTGCCTGTGGAAAAGAGGAAACATCCCGGTTTTCGAAATTTTAATTTGTTTAACTACTCTCGTCCAACTAGACGAGGGGGAGGAGTTGCTACTCTAGTGCACAAGTCTGTGGCTGTAACAGAACACAATGTGATAGTGACACCTAACATGGAAGCAATAACCTGTGATATTATTTTTAACGAGAACACTGTGATAAAAATTGTGAATGTGTATATTTACAACCAGCTAGTCTCAAGTGAGGAACTTCAATCCCTGCCGGTTTCTCAGAAAAACCTTATAATAATGGGTGATTTTAATGATAAGCACAGATCTTGGAACAATGGCCCGGAAAACAGAAATGGACAGCTGATTCACAACTGGATTCTCTCATCAAACCTTTTGCTATTGAATACGGACAAGAAGGCCACCTACCAGTCACCAAGTACAGGCTCAATCAGCACTTTGGATCTCACGATTGTTACTCCGGATATAATCGAGCTAATTAAAAACTGGCGTGTCGGAGGGGACCTCTCAAGTGATCACTTCCCTGTTATATTCGACCTTCATCCAACACGGATCTCCAGAGGGAGCAGCCAAATTTCTGGCAAGTTCAATATTAAAAAAGCCGATTGGGAACTGTTTAAGTCACATACTACAGGCTGCAAAGCTACTCAAATCGAAGATATAGAAAATATTATAATCGCTTCAGCTAAAAAGAGTATTCCAAGGACAAAATCAAATTTTCATGAGAAGCCGTCAAACATTTGGTGGACAGACGAAATATCCAAATTGCGAGTGGAGAGACAGAAGGCGAGGAGGAAATGGAAGAAGCATCGCACGCCAGCATATAGAACAGAATATAATCGGGCGTCAGCTAAATGTAAAAGAGCTGTGAAAGAAGCCAAACGTAGCTCTTGGCGCAATTTTGTTAATGAAATAAATTCAAACACCCCGTGCTCAGCAGTTTGGAAACGTTTCAAGGCTATCCAAGGAAAAAGCACAGAGAAGATTTTTCTAATCCAAACGACCACTGGGAGACGAGTTACTGATGAAAGAGAGATTGCGGACATTTTTAACTCATCGTATATCGAAAAATCTGGGAACAGCGAAATTTGGCCGACTCATCTGACGGACAAAGATGCATTTCTTGCTAATCTGCAATTGCTGACTGCACAGGATGACATGTGCAATGATCGCTTTACTATGGTCGAGCTTAAGAGTGCTATAGACCAACTTAAAACGTCAACTTCAGGCGATGATAATATACACAATTTAATGCTGCAAAACTGCTCGGAAGAATTGGAACATCAACTTTTGTCAAGTTTGAACACAATTTGGACTGAGGGGGATATACCAGACAAATGGAAGCTGGCAGTAATTATCCCACTTTTGAAGCCCGGTAAGCCTTCCGAAATCACCGCCTCTTACAGACCTATAGCACTAACCTCTTGTACTGGAAAACTTTTGGAGAGACTGGTCAACAACCGGTTAACGTGGCGATTGGAAACACATCAGATTCTGGCACACCAACAGTTCGGCTTTAGGCCCAGAAGAAGCACTATCGACGCTCTCCTTTCCTTCACAGAAAGCATTTACACAGGTTTCTCGAAGCAAGAATGCACTGCTGCAGTGTTGGTGGACTTTGAGGCGGCCTTCGACAGAGTTCCGAGAATGTCCATTATTGAACAGTGCATCACACTGGGTCTGCGAGGAAATATGTTGAAGTACATTGTGGACTTTCTTCAATTCAGAACTATTAGGACCAAAATTAATACATCCTACTCTTATGAGGGTGCTGTTTTAAATGGGATTCCCCAAGGATCAGTCATCAGTCCCACGCTCTTCAACATCGCCTTAAGTAACCTGAACACCGTGCTTCCACCCTTTGTCAATATGGCTATTTTCGCTGACGATGTAACGATATGGACAACAACTCGAGAGCCAGCTGTAAACTGGGGTCTGACGATATCCACATCCAAGACGGAATCCTGCGTTTTCTCCAGAAGGTACACACACAAGAACTACAAGCCTAATATTGTTGTAAACGGTTGTGAGATTCCTTACAATGAGAACCCTAGTTTATTGGGAATCAAGTTGGATCCAAAACTTCTCTGGAACGCGCACATTGGTAATGTCGTAGAAAAATGCATGAACAGGATAAATGCACTCAAAGTGATTTCCAGTAGAGAGTGGGGCGCTGATACTTACATACTAAGGCAATTCTACATATCCTTCGTGAGATCAAAGATGACGTACGCGTGCGAGGTATGGGGCGGTGCAGCTGATACTCACATTAAGAAACTTCAGCTAATACAAAATTGCGCTCTTAGAATTTGTCTGGGTTGCCCAAAGACCACAAGTTGCCAAGCAATGGAAATTGAGCTGGCTGTTGAACCTCTTGATTTGTACATTCATATGATGATGAGCAACAAGCATTTTCAAATGATGGCGTACCCAGATATAATCGGCTTTGACTTCGATAGAGGCAACAATGTTCGTCAGTCCCTTTTCAACTGCAGAAATAAACCAAGACCGGAGATGGCTGAACTTAAGCCCGAACCTATACCTATAGTTATTACGCAACCAACTTGGTCACTGCCGGAAATAAAAGCTGAATTGGATATCCCAGGCTCACTTACCAAGCGCGACTTACCAATACTACTTAAATTCGCAGCATTGGAACTTATCAACGAGAAATACAGTGATCATTTGAAAATTTACACAGACGGTTCTGTCGATAAAATAAATGATCGAGGTGGAGGAGCGTTCTGCTGTCCACAATTGGGAGAGTCTTACCTGTTTCCTTGCGATGCGTCTTCTAGCATGAATGCCGAACTTTTAGCTTTAAACGCCGCCCTACAGTTCTGCACGACGATCGAGGAAAACAAAATATGCATTCTCACAGATTCCAGATCAGCTTTGCAGACCCTTCGAAACCCCAGGTCCAACCACTACAGCTTCAGAACATCGGAAATCTACGACATCCTAACCCAGCTCAAAAACAAAAGCATCACGCTACAGTGGGCACCTAGTCATTGTGGAGTTCCGGGTAACGAGGCGGCAGACGCTCTAGCTGACCAGGCATGCAGCATGCGCCCAAGTGAGGAACGACGTTACTCTCTGCAGCACTGTAAGCGGACTGCTGATCGGTCTCTCAATGCGGAATGGCGACAGAGATGGCAGAATTGCACGTCCGGCCGTGTCTACTTCGAAATTCAGAGACAACCAAATGACCCCAAAATCTTCAAGTCGGTTCCGAGAGAAATCGCAACATTTGCGGCTAGGGCTTGGACGGGGCATATTATTACGAACAATTACCTCCACAGATTTGGTTTGACTGACAGTGCATTATGTGGAACATGCCAGAGAGAGGATGAGACTTTGGAGCACATACTCATCCACTGCACCTACCACATGGAAGAAAGACAAACCCTAAAAGAAAATGGCGGTGAAGAGCCCATGCTCAGAAAGATCCTCACAGAAACTCAGCATTGGGCCTTAGCTGCAAACGTATACCGGAGACATCGAGCCATCGAGGTGAACAGCCTTGGACGCTTGAACTAAGAAGTAAGAAGTAAGTATATATTAAAAAATACTATTAAATTTACGTTTGAATTAAGTTAATAAGTAAAGGTAGTACAGAGTTTTTGGATCAACTAGATAAGGGTAGATTTAGATAACCTACTTTCTATTGGGGGTGGTTTGTGTTAGACAAAACATTTAACGTTACATGCTTAATTTGTTGTTGGTGAAGAGAGACTAATTAAAATGTAAATCATGTATTAAAATGTGAACTTTAAGAATGACGTTTTGTAAATTAACTTTGATCAAGTAGGAGTGGATGCGGGTGAGCTCTTAACTATGTGAATCTTTGCTGTACTAATCTGACATATC
The DNA here is from genome assembly GCA_018207615.1 of Philaenus spumarius. Lineage (NCBI taxonomy): Eukaryota > Metazoa > Arthropoda > Insecta > Hemiptera > Aphrophoridae > Philaenus > Philaenus spumarius. The sequence continues at coordinate 58,256 of JAGFPH010007368.1, read as the reverse complement.
TATGCTATACAATGTGTCCATAAAGCCGTAAAGGAGGTTCAGTTTACTAAACTTAAAAAGTATGCATCGGAAAAAATGAAGTTGAATTCAATTAAAGAACAATTTAAACAAATATGTTTTTGTTTATTTTAGTTCTTCGTGTTCTTGGGGCCATCCGTCCATAAGATAATACAGTTCTTGCCGCTCTTGACCAAGCATGCCTAGAGTTACCGATACCATCACTTCTACGTTACTTTGTTTCAAATGTTTCGAATCTTTTCTCCGTAAACATGTTGAATAGCCTTTCATCAAAAATAAAAATCCACAGGCGTAAGATCGGGCGAGCGTGAGGACAAACTTTCCTTTCAACGATTCCACAACACTAAGTTTTCGTCAAGAAAATCTCTAACATCAACATAGTGGCCTTGTGCCCCATTCTGCTCACGTTTTCAATATGTGGTAGAGCAAACTGCCCAAATATGTCAAGATAGGTAATTCCACTATCGTGCTTTCTGTGATGAAAGAGCCAACAATGCGAACCCAAAACATATTGGCTGTTACGTTCGTTAACGACTTCGTTTTCCCAAATTCAAACATCGTGACGGTGAATATGCCCTGAATGAAGTAATTTGACCTGGCCGTTAAACATAATTCGGTTCAGACAATTTTTACTGACATGAATTTAAGCATGATTGCAGCAAATTCATACATTTTCAGTTTATCCCCTTCTTTCAAAGTAAACATAAAATAAAGTTTGAATGGAATAGGATTACTTTATTTCTTCCAATGTGGTTGAGTAAGTTTTCAAAGTTTATTGATGAGCAATAAGCTCTTGTAGTTTTGGAATGGATTTTAAAACTCCTGCGTTCGACTCAATATTCCAACCACTGTGTGTATTTTACCACACACACTTTTCATAAGTGGAAATCTATAGTTGTGAAACATAGGCTATTACGTAATAAACTTTTCGTTATCAAAGTCAACTCGCTTGGCTCTAATTATTATTATTATTTTACTGTAAAAGGATTACAGACATATATTTGATACTGCTTACCAAGGATATATAAACATACTAGGGGCTCTGCCCCTGGACGCTTCGCGTCCCAACCCCGCCTCGGCCTTCGGCCTCAGATGGCTGCTTCGCTTCGCTCGCAGTTGGAAAATTCGCTAAAGAATCTCGTTAATCTTTGGCTCATTTGTACATAGGTGACCGAGCACAAATCAGCTGTTTTATTTGGCAGCTGACTCAAACTCATTAAACATTATCTCCATTAGATTAACATGGGAAATTTGATGGATTGTTTGGCGGAGTTCCTTCTCGGGTTAATAGCGGCTAAAGGGATGATTGGATCTTGAATCTGACAGAAAATCTCTACTTTGAAATTTAATTTTCTACAACTTTTGTATTTAACATTTTTTGCTATCTCTTACCGTTTTCTTACTAAATGCGCTCAAAGTGAGAAAATTAAGAAATAGAAAAAATCTAAAAAATCTTTCCCGCCCAAAACGTACTTGCAAAATTAAAAAATGTTAAATTATGGCAATTTTCCCAGAAGTTTCTCGTCGAGAGCTTTAATTCAAGTATGAGGTCGAGGGGGGTACGATTACGGGAAGTGCCTAATAATTGATGTCAATGAATCAGTGTTACCGTCTAGCTTTATATAAGTAGATTATAATTTATTCAAATGGTATACATAGGCCTTTAACAGAGAGTCCTTTCAATGTATTCAATAACAATCAACCTCAATATACGGGAAAACTGAGTTCAAATTAAATTTACTGACATTTCCCGAAGTCGTACCTTTCTCAAATGGATAATTCTACCAATATATTAACCTACAGAAACTGCTTCTACTTTGATCCAAATTTAATATAAAACAATACCCCAATATTCACAAATCATCCCGTCTTTGTGGCTCAGATCGGTCCTCTTGCCTCGACGTCCACTTAGGCTACCCCCCCCCCCCAATTAAAAAAGCCTCTTGTCTCGCCTTGATACCCACCCCGGTGTCTTCACCCCGAAGGCCCCTAACTCCCAAGATCCCTTCTCACGTAAAAGAACCTTTCCAAAAGAACTCGTTTTGAATCATTATTTGATACATCCGTCCCAACTCAGTTTTATTCGTCGTTGGTCTACTTTAAATTTAATCTGTGCTACATATAATCCAATCATTGCACCATACTAATGCAAAACTGTTCCATAAAACCAACATTATTCTACCTTTATCAAAACAATCCAAATAGGATACAATAAAAAAAAAAAATTAATCTCACTTCGTATCATTTAGACAAACATGTTAAACTCCATTTTATTTGGTATTATTATTTTATATAAATTTAGTTTGAGAAAATCCTAAAGTAATTACAAATTTTACCATACAAAAGTTTAAAAGTAACAAAATGGGAAACTAAACTGATTTCAACCTATCAATGAGTTTGATATATCACCACAATATTTTGAAAAAGTAAATCCTTATTCGATAGAAAAATAAAATATCTGTTTCAAAAAACAATGTAAGATATAATTGGATATGAAAGATAGAAAAAAACATGATAACAGAACACAAAGGGAATAAATGGTAGCTATGGAGATACTGCGCTCTTTGGTGTGTTAGGGAAATAATGTTTGATGTTTGGTTAAAGGTCAAATGTGACATCTCGTTATTTATAAACTTTAAATAAAAATATATCATACAAGTTCATACAAATGTTTTCTTAAATATCTGAATTACAAGTTTAACTCATCTCAAAAATCCATTATAATTGGTAAGTTGTTCCATCATTTTATTCAGCCATATTATCACTGTACAGTGTACAATGCCATTATTTTCACAGTTTAGCTTTATGCAAATTGTACAATTTATCAAACTTTGAAGATTGTTTATTTTTAAAGAAACTTCATCATCGCTTTTTGAGTGCCCAAAATTAATTCTACAGTTACATTACTTTGAAGTCTTATCATTTTAAATTTGTGTACAATTATTACTATTAAAAAATACAGGGGTGCCTCTGTTTTACATAATATTA